>WBMW01003898.1:1074714-1103966 GCA_013396635.1 Penelope pileata
AGAAGAGAAGGCTGCAGGGGGACCTGATAGCAGCCTTCCAGGACCTGAAGGGGGCCTACAGGAAAGCTGGGGAGGGGCTTTTTACAAGGATAGATAATGACAGGACAAGGGGTAATGGTTATAAACTGGAAGAGGGTAGATTTAGGCTGGATATAAGGAAGAAAGTCTTCACTGTGAGGGTGGTGAGACACTGGAACAGGTTGCCCAGGGAAGTCGTTGATGCCCCCTCCCTGGAAGTATTCAAAGCCAGGCTGGATGGGGCTTTGGGCAACCTGGTCTAGTGGGCGGTGTCCTTGCCCATGGCAGGGGGGTTGGAACAAGATGATCTCTAAGGTCCCTTCCAACCTGAACCATTCTATGATTCTATGATTGAAAATATAATTGAGCTGATATCCAGAACTTGCTATATTGAGGTCCTGAAGTAGTGCCTGGAAACTATTGCTACACACTAGTTGTAGGGTATTCTTGTGCCTGGAAAGTGACATGCATATCTATATTGCTACATAAATAATACTAAATAATAAAGCAGGGCTCTTTTAAAGGTCTGATGTAATAAAAAGCATCATGACTACAAATGAGTATTTCATACCATTAAAAATGTCTGCCTGTAACAAATCTGTTGGAACAGACAATTGCAAAATCAACTGGTAAACTACACAAATGGTATCAGAAACAAAGGACTCTTACAGCTATTGCTCCAGCATCGGGGCCAGAAGGAAAAGACCTTGAGAAGCCTGGCAATATTAACACAATTGTTTTACAGACCATGAATATATATTTTTCTTAACAGTTTTTTAAAGAGGAGACTTACTTGTGCATAAATTATTTTAACACTCTTATTCACAGAAGGTGTCTGAGCCTCTTGCCGTATATACCATCTTCAACACCACTTCTTAAAGGAATAATTGCACTCTTGTAATTCCTGAAGGCCATGATTAGTTCCAGCTTAAGATTTCATATAATGTACTTCCCTGTGGTACCTAGTCAACCAAAGGTGTCATACAGACAATTATTATGTTATCTAGAAAGAACATTACATTCTTTATTGTTTAATGCTTCAGAATACGTTACTTAAAGAAATTAGGAGAAGTCCACAGCCCGAGTCTCTTTTTGCTTTTATGGTATATTGCGGTAATTGAAGAAACATACAAATGCTTTTAGGAGCAATGAACTCTTCCAACTCCTAATCCTGCTGCAGCGGCTGGAAAGATTTATTCTTTATTCATTTGTATGCACATGACAATTCAGGAAGGCTCAAGTACTGACTCTACCAATTTCATATGATACGCCTTATGATTTTCTTGATAACTTGCAATTATACTCCCTTCTCTGCACGACCTCAGAAACTTTAATCTTCAGCATGAAACTTCAGCCTCTGCCATTCTAATGTCACTGGCCAGCTGTTGCACTTGCAGGTGCTTTGGAAATTCTTGGTAGTAAAGAGTAAATCTAAAATGCTCGCTATCAATTTTGCTAGCTTTACTCTAGTGTCTGTTTCTAGGTTCTCCTTCCTTCCTGACAGAGACTCTTGTCAACATTGATCCCGATTGCAACATAGAATACTGTAATGCACGCTGTTCAGGAAAGTCATTCACAGGAAAAATATGCAGACAACTAACTTAAATGGTGTAAAAAATATGGACAGCTTTCATTCCTCACTTCTTTGCTTCCAAAGGAAATGACCTACTGTCTTTCACTCCCATCAAAAGACTTATTTTCCTTGTGTTGATTAGCTGGTTGGCTCTGCTTATTCTACACTATTCTTGAGTCTCGCTATTCAGAAAGTGGTAGTAATAGAACAGCTGGTGATATGAAGAAGATATTCAGAGCAATGTTTTCCACCTCAGAGCTTGCCTAGAGATATTTAGATGGACTACAGTGCAGCCCAGAGTCTTTAAAGGCCAAATTCTGCTATGCTTTCAATGGTGTAAGATGTTGCTGGAGTGTACTGATGACGCTGTCCTTGCAAATGTGATCAAGGAGCCCTGCTGGACCTGATACTTACAAATGGGGAAGACCTTGCCAGGGGTATGAAGGCTGAGGGCAGCCTTAGCTGCAGTGGCACTGAGACATTAGTTAGGGCAAATAGCAGCATCACAAGCCTGGATTTTGAGAAAGCAGACTTCAGTCTGTTTAGGCATCTCAGAGATCTGCTTGGAAGGATCCCATGGGATATAGAACTGAAGAGTAGTCCAGGATTGCTGTTTGGTTCTCAAGGATCACCTCCTGCAAGCTTAAGAATAGTCCATCCCAACATGCAGAAGTCAGGCAAGAGCAGCAGGAGGCATGCATGCATTAATACCTGCTTCTGAGTTAAATAAAATACGAAGCAGAGGTGGAAGCAGTGGTAAGTAACCTAGGAGGAATATAAAACAAACATCCAAATGGGCAAGAAAGGCATCTGGAGAAATACAGGTCAGCAAACCTCACCTCAACCCCAGGGAAGGTGGCTGAGCAAATAATGCCTGGTGGACAAGCTGACCACCATCCAGCAATGAACCCTTTCTGCAAAGTAGGATGGCAGCCTTCTAGGCTGCATAAGGACCAGCGTTGCCACTAGGTCAAGGGAGGCAAACCTTCCTCTGCTCATCCCTGATGAGATCACACCTCTGGAGAGGGTGTTGGGTCCAGCACTGGACTCCCCAGTACAAAAGAAATATGGACATACTGAAGTGAGTCCAGCAAAGGGCCACAAAGATGATGAAGAGACTGGAACATTTAGTTTAGGAGCAGAGGTTCAGCTTCAGAGAGCCAGGATTTTTTAGCCTTGAGAAGGTTCAGAGGGGGAGAAACTCAACAATGTGTGTAAGTATGTGACATGGAGGGAATAAACGTGGTACCACTTAGGTAATGTTTGTAGATTATGGCTGTATACCTGGCTATTAGAACCCTTCTGAACGAATTTGGCTTTTCTTTTGTGCTTCAGATCTGCAAAGCACTGTCAAAATTTATCATTGTTGATGTTCTGCTGACTTTTGTTGCTGCTTGTTCACTGAGTCTTACAAGCTTTTCAAAGCAATGCAGCAATTCTTCTTTAGAGCCACCCATACCTATTTCTTACATTTACTCAGCTAATCACACATGGCAGCTAAAATGAATAACCCTCATTCACTTTATCGTCCCACCGGATTCAAGAAGGGAGGCAACATTTACGACTGAGTACTTTGTGATACAATAAAATTTTGCAAAAGCTGAAAAAAAAGAAAAAGGATATTTTCTGCAATCTTTCACTTCATAGATTTTCCTCTCCTACTCTTGTTATTTCCTACCATTTCAGTTTTGTCCCCAAAACAAATACGAAGTTTTGTCCTTTAGAGCTGACTATCTTTTGACAAAGAGCATCATCTCATCAGTAGAAACACAGTATTTTCTGAACAAGTTGCAATAAAACGCAGGAAAGGAGAATTCAGGGGAAAAAGGAAAAAAGTGAACACCTACATTTCACTATTTTCAATTTACTATTTTTAAACTGAGTTTGCTAGTCAAAAGGCAGTGACATGCAATTCTGCATCACTTCTATGCAAATGAATGAACAAAAAATGATTAGTTGGGGACATTTTTATTGACTTGAAGATAGGTTTTAAGATTACAAGAAATTCAGTACCACTGAAAATTTAAAATATTAATCACATATGATAATATACATTGGGTGAAGAACTGAAAAGGTATTTATTTCTTCCCAAATCTATCATCACACAACTTTGAATGACTTTTGGGCTGCAGGAAGCTAAATTCATACATCGAAGACGAATGAAATGCTACACGTGGTCAACTCATCTTCACAGTTAGGGGCAGCTGTCCTTTTTGAGGATACTTAAAGCTGAATTAAAGCAGTCACCTTTCAGTGTTATAGGAGATCGCCAAGCATCAATTGGATGTACAGAACTGTGACACGTGCTCAGAATGATGTCTGAGAAAAAATATAAATATTTAAAAGTGCTTTAGTGGGCTTTGCTTGCATTTTCCTTCCAGACCAAATTTCCTTTATCCTTTCCCTTGCGCATGATGTCTTCCCCCATATAAAATCCTACACGATCTCTGAATATGGACATGAGTAATTTCTGTCTGGTCTTTCCTTCTTCTAGAGTCTCCTTTCCTTCTTCTTATCCTATTTTTCCTGAGCAAAAACGACCTCTCATCCCTCCATCTCCTTCCCTTCCCCCTCCCCGTTCCCTGGTTGCCTAGGGACTTAGGATAAGCAGCCCCCTGTTCTCCGAGCTCCCCAAACCGGGCAGGAGGACAGGAGGGCAGAAGGACCCCAGGACAGGAGGACCCAAGAGCAGCAGACAAAGAAAGCCTCCCTCATACCCCACACCCCCTCCCCACCAGCACCCGCCTGTCCTCAGAGGAGTGGGAGCCACCACATGTGGAGCGGCAGGGGGGTCAATCGCCACCTGCGGGGGATTGCAGACCAGCTGCCTCTCAGGCATTTTCAGACAAACCGACCGCGTGAGCAACGCCGGCCACAAGGCGGGGACAAGACCGTGAGGGCCGGCCCACATCAGTGACAGGTGACACCCGCCCTTAAAGCGCTGTGGCACCGCCCACCCTCGCGCCTCCGCTCCCGTTGCCCTCAGGCCATGGACGGGTGCACAAGCGGCGGGGTAGGGGCGGGGCCAAGGCTGCGCCCTCTCCGCTCCTCGCCGGGAATGAGCAGCGCGGGGCGGAGCTTCGCCTTCCGCCTCCCCAGCTGGTTTGTCCCTTCGGGCGGCCCGTAGCGCTCTCGTCACGCCCACCGTCATGGAGGGAGCCGGGGCCTCCTCGGAGGCCCTGCGCTATGCCGAGTACGCCAGGGCCCCTACGGGCGCCGGCAGGGGCCAAACCGAGCTGGACCGGGGTCTGGTGAGCGCGCTGGGGGCTGGGCGGGCCGGGAATGGGCGTGGGGCCTCCGGGGGTGGGCCCGAAGGATGCTGGACCCCATCTGCCCTGGCCAAGGGCGGCGAGGGTGGCGGTGTCCCCTCGGCCTGGTGATGCAGAGGGGATCGCAGAGGGAGAGCGTCTCTGTGCCCTGTAAACACAGTGTCCGTGGAGGTCCGTCAGCTTGGGGAGAGCCTGAAGTTTTGTTCCCCTGTGGTAGGGAGGGCGGGGCTGGGAGTCCGTGCGTGCTGTGTGAGCTCTCCTCGAGCAGCGGTGGTTCTGTAGGGCTCGAACCGAGGAACGTGCCTCTGCTGGCAGCTGCCGTGAGGGAGAGGCCGAGCGGGGCTGGGAGTGCAGGCACAGCGACTTCCGAGCCTTGTCCTCTGGTGGCGGAGGTGGTGTGGCCTTGTCCCATTCCTGCTCTCTGTTCACTGCGGCTGGTTCGTGGGGCAGCGAGTTCTGGTTAGGAAAAAAACTGGGAAAATACAGGGGCTGCTCCGAAAGTAATGCCTCATATTTGATGACGTTGGCCCAGAACATCAGAGGTGGATGTTGGTGGTACGGCAGTAGAGGCTGAACCTTCCCACCAATATTCTGTTACATTTTGTTGCTGTGTGACAGATGGCAGCAGAGGGGCAGTCTGACAAAGTGACATTTGACATGGAAGTGTGGGTGAAGCAAAGGTGTGGGACTGAATTCCTCCATGCAGAAAAAATGGCACCCATTGACATTCATGGATGCTTGCTGAACGTTGATGAAGACCAAAAAGTGGGTGTGAACACTGAGGCGGTGGTGTTGCATTTCAGTGGTGACAGCAACAGCGGGGCACCTCTGCTGGTGCCGTTGGTTACAAGCACAGTATACAAGCTCTTGTTCATCACTGGTGAAAATGCATAGCTACTGGTGGTGCCTGGGTTGAAAAAGAGCATTTTGTAGGTGAGGATTTGCTCTATCAAACAGTGATATTGTGCTCTTTGTTGTAGTCTCCTTTGAAATAAATAGGAGGCAGTACTTTAGGAGCGACCTATGTGTATGAATAACACCTTGAAGCAGCAGATGGTGGAATTTTTACACTTTTAAAGCGACTTTAAGTGTATATTTGTCCCTGTTATGTGGATGTGCCCCCATTATGTAGATATACAACTTTTTTTTGTTGTTTTTATTTTTTAATGCCGTCTTTTACATCACAGTTCTCAATACAGTATCCATTCCTTGTTAGTGCAGACTTGGATTCTTTTTCTGAGAGACTCTTTCAGTGTATTTAACAGCAAGCTCTGTGATCTTCAGAACTTTGCTCTGAAACACATTACTCACATCCGTGTGCTCTTCCTTTGGAAGTCCCTAGTGAATTTTGTGCAGTCTTTGGGATATAAATTGCACCTGCAGTTGGTGTGGCTTGCTTTGGTGTGTGTTGTTTTGTCAGGTTCTTCCTGTCGACCAGAGACTGCGGAGTGTTTTGACATAACTGTGTTCTGGACTGCTGCCGTTTTCTGCTTGAAACTTGTTCTTTGGACAGGCTCTTTGCTGGAGAACCAAGTACACTCAGCTTTCAGGTGTTTATTTTGAGGCTGTGATCACTGTGTTTCTGTCACAGTGATTTGTGGGGTTAATGTTTAGGTTTTAATGGGAGTTACAGACTGATTCTGTGACTACTTGAAGATAGAGATCTTAAAGTACAGAAGAGGTGGGGAGTATTTCAAAATGGGTTTTTGTTTGTAGTAGCCTAAACCATGTCCCAGTGATCTGCCAGATTGGTACATAGGGACCAGCTTTGGAGTTCATGCATTTTGGTGCAGAGCTTACAAGCAGCAGTAATTCTAAATGAAAATCCATGCACCGCTATGGTCAAAGCCTTGTAAAAAAAAGGGAGGGAAAGTCATCCTTGAGTCTCCAGGTGCTAAGATGACATTCATTTATGTGTAGCTATACCTGCTAATCCATGGTTTTAAAGAAATAACGTGGGTAGAGGTGTGCCATTTCTGTGATGGTTAGAGACTACTGTTCAAAAGATGAGAAGATAAATTAATTGAAATGACTTCCTCTCTGCTTAGTAATCTGATGTGGGGCAGCTGCTGGATTCCTCTCACAGAAGCCCCCCCTGCAGCTCCCCAGCTACCCCAGCCTTGCTCGTAAGCCCAATACACATCTTCATGCCACAGAGGAAGAGAAATCCAACAACAATTGCATCCTCTTTAAGGGCTGAAAGAGCTCTATTCCCAGCCTAAATTTTGGTTTTAAGTTGTGAAGGATGTTAACTGAAATCACTTGTTCTGGGTTGCTCGCTCCTGTAGTTGTTTTACTGAGGCATTCAGAAGCTTGGAGTGACAGAACAACAGCAGAAGAATAAGGGTCTGTGAAGATAGCTGCAAGAGTTCATTGGTAGTGCGTAGATATTCAGGAAGACTGGTTGAATGCCTTGCATTAACACTTCTAACAGTGAATCTACTGCTCTCGTACAGTTTCCTATGAAAAAATGTCACAAACTCTGGGTGTAGTTTTGTATGAAAAACAAGAAAAGTTGCTATAAAGTAAATGAAACAAATTGACATGAAAATTGGGTGCGTATGGGAAGAGCTTCTAGCTGAAATTACTTTTAATTTACTGTCGGGAAATGGATTTCATAAGAAGGTAAGGCTCAATGGAAAGCATTAAGTTATGAAATTAAATCTGTTGCAGATAGTTTATGATATAATCCCAATGTATCTGGCTCCATGTAGAGCTAATTAGGTGGTTTGCTCTGAAACAGCTTTCTAATAATCTGTACCTACTCTTCTGAGGAATAGAAACCTTCTTCTAGCTTCCATGCCAAATGCAATCAGTTATTTTAAGTCAGAAATTCTTAAATAAGGAAAAAAAGTAGTTTCAGAAATAGTTTTGTAGGCTTGGTTAATGTACTTGTGAATCCTACTTCTTAGCAGCATACAGCTGTTTAAAAAACAACAGCAACAAAAAGCACAAAAGATCCTTCTCAAAGCAAATGTTTTAGTTAAGCCTGTTACACTTGTGTGTTTACTTGAATGTAAGTTCCTATTTTACTGATCCGATGTTGAGCATGGCCTGCTAACAAATTGCTGTCCAGCCCATCAAAACAATCAATTTTTTTTCTCTGTGCTTTTTATTCCATTACACTGTAGCTTTCTGTGGCCTGAAAAGATACAGAGCCCTTGCTGTGTGTCTCATAGCTCGTTGTGAGAAAAGCAAAATATTTCTCATTTGACCAAGAAGGGCATTTTCCTTGATTGTAGTAGAAGAACCAGAGTGTAAAATCCAAATCTTTCACAGGCAGGTATGCTTTAATATTCGTAAAGCTTGTTCTGGTAGCCTGTAGTCAGATGTAATAGTGTTGTGGTGAAATTTTAAAATTATGCATTTGGAATTCTCTTTATGCTTTTAAGTTTAACTTCAGCTACATTGAAGAGAAAGCTGTAATGCTAGGAATTACACAAGTTACCTTTTTGGAGTATAGTGAAGATAGCAGAGTACGAGGGATTAGGAATTTGTGAAGAGAATATCTTATTCTTCCCAGTTTCTTCTGCTTAATTAATGTTACTGGAAACTTGCGTATTAAAGGATTGCTCATAGATCTCTGTATGTTGACAGCGTATGATGTATACTCCTAAATATACCATTTGTCAATTTGCTTTGTCTTTTTTTTGCTCAGTACTCTGGTAAGTCAGGTGTTATGGTTGCCTTTCTAATGGGTGCATTTTCTTATACATATTTCTCAAAAGAATAAAAAAAATCCAAGCTCTGCAGATTTAGCAAAACTTTGTTCTAGTGTTATCTGTATCTAAGAGGATTTGTTGCTAAAAACTGAACTACACAGATCAGCAGAACAGCACAGGGTTGATGACTAACCTTTGGGAGCTGATTCATTGAATAAAGAAAGGGACAGATGTTGCTTTTTAATCTTCTATTTCTTTATTTTTCCCTCTTGGATCTTAAGAGAATGTTTTCTTATAAAACCTACATATTTTAAATTCCTTAAAGCTTCCCCCTCCCTCCAAAAAAGAATGCCAAATCTGTGGTAGCTGGAAGTCAACAAGTATTTATTAATATTCTGAGCCTTTGAGTCTGAAATAACACACATTAAAACAGCGTGGGCCAAAAAAGCTCATAGTGGTGGTCGTCTCAATTCCGCAGTGAGAGCGAGTTCCTTTCCTTTAGTATTGACAAGAAGAGTGCCTGTTATTAAAACTTTACACTCATTATAATGATAAAATTTGGTGCTATGTATTTTAAAGCTAACCTTGATTTATTCTTCTAAATAATCAACTGAGTTAAGTGAACATGGATAAGGAAACTGAGGCAGGCTGGATTTTAAGTTACCGCTAATTTTACAGGAGAATCTGTGTCAGTGAAAGATGAACTGTGCAATCTTTGCGCCATTGATTTAAATTTTTATTGCATGTGTGTATTCACCTGGTATCAAACAGTCAGGATGCTTTGACATGACAGTTACCACTTTGTGGCTAATCTGTAGCAAGTGACTTGTCTCTAACCCCCCTGCTAACTTAAGCCAGGTGAGTTGCCTTGTTTGGGTGTTTCTCAGCTTTTTGGGTAGTTGTACCTCACCTGTAAACACAGGCAGTCTCTCCTGCATCTCTGGCTTGATCATCCCATCAGTTCAGCTGCTTTTCTGTCTGGTCTTCAGATTCCTGCTGATTCTGCTTAGCACTGCTATCCAGGAGCTGCTGCCACACTTGCTTTTTTTAAATCTGCTGCTTTCCAGTAACTGCAGGTTCTTTCCACTGAGACTGAAATAGTATACCCCAGCGGGCATGGCCCTCAGGGACCTCTGCACTCTGTTCCCAGACCACTCTGCAAAAATGCTTAAGCAGTTTCTGCACAGAGCTGACGAAGTGCGGGTGTTATTTGTTAACCTGGTCTCTGTGCTCTGCCTGTACCTGCAGTGAGGTGTCTCTTACCAGTGGCAGTGTACCTCATTGTAAATTGCTGACATAAACTGCCTTTTTGGTGGCAAAGCAAGGATAAATTAATTTTGACAAGCGCAGGCTAATAAATATTATTTTTTTCCAATATGATCTATTTCACACGTTGTTGGGCTCTTAATTGACTGTAACCACTTACTAAAAGATTCTCACTGTCATTCTGAATGAGTCTAGGAAAGTTTCCACTGCATATAAATCCATGATCACAAGCCACAGAACAGTATAATACAGAATTTCTTTAGAGTTTTGATATTTCCAGCAATGTTGTGGCTGTTGCTGGTTAGTCTCTAAACAGAGGGATTGGAAGAATTTCGTAGAGGGTATTTGAATATTGACAGCCTGGGAAAACTGACTTTTAGGAAGAAGTGGAGTGAATTTTATTTTAGTGAGGAGATGAACTGTGTGCTTTGCTGCTTTATTTCATCTACCATTAAGGTAGCATACTTATATTTTTCATGGCCTAAAGATGAAGGGAAATTTTGTGCAACTGAAAGGAACAACAGATATTAAACTGCTATGTTATTTTTACATACTTATCATTCAGACATTAATGC
The DNA here is from genome assembly GCA_013396635.1 of Penelope pileata. Lineage (NCBI taxonomy): Eukaryota > Metazoa > Chordata > Aves > Galliformes > Cracidae > Penelope > Penelope pileata. The sequence goes on from WBMW01003898.1 coordinate 1,085,078, forward strand.
TGATACAGAGACTTAAGGCTACACTAAAATGGAAGAGTTAGACAACTGAAATGGGATAGAGAGGTGGATTTTAAGCACCTCTGGGCAAAAATCCCTCAGTCTTAACTTTGGAGCTTCACTTCCAGTTTGTGTAGTGAGTTTTTCATTTTATTTTATTTTCATATCAGAAACCTCTCAGCAACTGCAACATTGTGTTATGTAAGTGGTTAGAATAGCCTTATCCCAGTAGGTTGGAAGTACTTGAGATGAAATAGGTGGGATCCAGAAGCTGGATGTTGGGGAATGCAACTTCTTATGGATGGGCTCAGAGGAGGCTGTTGCTTTTTCTGTGCTGAATTCAGTGCTACAGGCAGCAGTCAGTCACCGTCCTTCAGAGCCACAGGAGCTTCTGTCTGTGATGGAAGTGCCGACATCTCCCACAGCCACCTGTTTGTGGGGAAGGCTGTTGACCTGTGTTCTAGAAGGCTTCAAAGCCTGTATTTCCCAGCTCTTCCCTCACTGTCTAGAAATGAGATTGGGAACAAAGACAATTTTATCCCCAGCAGTATAGGCTACGTGGCTCCAAATCCAGTTTTTGGGACGCTCATGTTGAAATTTGGGTATCCAGTTCTGCTCTCAGCCTTGTTGGTAGAAAATTTACGAACCAGTGATTGGATAAATGCAGAGGTAATTATAGGAGCAGAAAGCTATCCACAGGAGAGTCAGTCTGGTTATATGTGTTTTCACTGTAGTTATGTTTTGAAATCCAGCTAAACAGGACTAATCTGGTTTCTCATGTTTCCTCGGAAAAGTTCAAGGTGTTATTAAACTATTGTATGATAAAACAGGTAATGTCACAGATAACATTATTTCAGTTTTTTGAAAAGGTTAAGTGTAGGCTTTTCAGATGTGGATAGATACTACGATATGCACTTGGAATGCTCATTACCCTTCCTGAATCCTGGAAATGGTTGAGAAGTCAGTCCCTTCTGCAGGGTTTACTGCATGGCCTTTAACGGCTTCTTGTTCAACATGGAGCTGTTTCTTACTGTCCTTCATAAGCTGCCTGGCTTTTCTTCGAACACTGTGTAGAAAAATAGATGCACCATATCTGGGATTTTTGAGTTAGCAAAGGGTAGGAGGTAGTACTGAATCAGATGTTCAAGTCTTTTTGTAGGTTTGGTAGCGAGGACCCAGTTAGGCTTAAAGCAAATTTAAGCCAATAATGAAAACTGTCTGAAAAGTGTCATAAGTCTGTTACAAATATTTGAACTCTTAAGATAAGGGTTCAGGCGGTGATTGATGGTAAATAATGAGAAGAGAGAGATTACCAGGCTCCGTGTGGCTTCCATGAGTCAAAGTGTGCATGATGGAAGGCACTAACCTCTGTGACTGCAGCAGCTGTGGGATGGGACTGTTTTGTTCCCCATGATTTTGTGATAAACTAGTGCTTTTATGGCAAACATTGTTTTACATTGTGTGGAAGTAACCTGCACAAAAAAATCCCAGCAGTGTCTGCCGAGTGTTTTTATTATGTACTGCGTGATGTTTTGTTAGTGTTTATTCACAGATTTGCTCATGGGTAGTTCTGAGTTAAACCCAAAGCACTGGTATAGGTTCATGGGGGCAGAGCTAAAAAATCGGATGTAGCCTGTGGAATACAGAAATTTCTTTTAAATTTCGTATAAATTATATCTGAAGTGTCCACAGCAAACATCAAAAATACTTGCTATTAAAGGTGCCTATATATCAAATTAGAATTTGTGGTTCATTCTGATTCCTGTTTTTCTGCTTTAGGCCAGATCTATGATAGCAGTTGGACTTGGTGTGGCAACTGTTGCGTTTGCAGGTAAGCTAAATTGCCAGCTGACTGTGGGACTACTACCTGTCTGCTGCTGTTTCCAAAGAGCCTGAGTGGGGTTTCTATGAATATAAACGTTGGGAAGTAGGAGTTCCCCAAGAGCGCTGTGGAGAATCATGTCCAGTCGTAGTTCCTGTCCTTTCACAATTCCTGAGACAACCTCCAAAGTTGTTTTTGAAAAAATCACTGCTAGAGAAATTTTAGTTTGTGTGCAGCAGTGAAAAGGTTTGGAATGTTTTTTGTCTGCAAAACATCACATGAGAAGATGACGCTGTATTATATGCACACACATAAGGATATTGCAAGGTGAAGCTCTGTAGGATGAAAGAGTACAGCGGGATCTTGTGGTGTGAAGTTGGTGCTTGACAAATTCAAATACAGAAAAATAAAAGATTTCAGTGGCCACAGTTATTCATCATATTAACCTGTTCCTGTAGTACCTTGTTTGTTACCTGAACTCTGCATCTGGACTTCGTTTTTCTGAACACAGGTTGTGGGCTTAACATGATTTACATGCTGATTTATTCAGGTGGGATAACTGCGGTCTGTTCCAGTTCTGAAATACACAAATCGATTTCCATTACTTTCAGGATGTAAAATCAGCTGTGTTCAGCTATGTGCAAATGCACACACCAAGAATAGATGTATCCTATTACACCAAAATTCAGCAGGTGTTTTGCGGGTACAGCTGTTTTATTTTAATTAGTGGATGTAAAGGCAAGATATTTGGTGTGCATCTGGTAAGAAGTTGGTTAATATATATCCTTGTATAGAAGCAGAAGGTGATTGCTGTTAGAATTTTATCTGCTGGTTAAGCTGAAGCAGCAGTGACCACTACCAATGAAGTGGTAATAGAAAGCTTTAAAAAGAAGATGAGATAATACATTATTAGTACATGACAGCTTTTCAGCAATGGTACTCCAACAGTGGTTTTGACTTCTGTGTTAGCAAAGGCAGACTTAGATGACTAAAATATCTTATGGAGACATCCTATATTTTCAGAATGAAAGCAGATGTGAGTAAAAGAGAAGCAAGTTTTATAAAAATGTTTTTCCATTGTATTTAATAATAAGTTACATTCCTAATGAATAATTAACAAAACAGAAATTGAGGGCATAGGACCTGCAGGAAAATCCACCAGTAGTGCAGCACAAATTTTGATTCTTAAGTTGGTAGACCTTCTTTGTGCTTCAGAGAACAGAGTCTAATGTAGTTTCATGTATTCTTTCTTAGCTGTAGACGTTCGCTGCCATTTGGGAGTTGAATGTCTCTGAATCCCAGAAGATCTTCTCTTTGTAGCAAAATAAAAAATGCAGTACTTACAAAATGTGTGATTAAGCATACAACATTACACCAAGAAACATGGAGTTTATAGATTTTTTTTTTTTTTTTGAAGACATAACCTTTGAACATTATTTAATAAATAATGCATATCCAAAGCTTATGTTTCATATTGCATTTTTTCTTAGAGTTCATGAGGCTGGTAACTTCATTTGTCATATTGAAATGCATTGAAATCTTATTTATTTTGTGCACAAACACAATGGACGTTTGCAGTTTGCTATGTTGTTATATTAAGCATATTAAACTTCCCCTCCCCCTACTCCCAATATAAAGATTGAAAAATGCAAACCATTGCAAGTTTATCACAGGACTGCTGGGCAGGATCCATAACCAGCCATTGAGGGAATATCTTGAAAAGGAGTAAAGTGCAACAGTACTGTACAGCAAATAAAGGAGAAGATCAACAATGAAGAAGGAAAGGATTTTGATTTTTAATCCAAAATTCTTTCTGCTGTAAGCTGATGAACAGATGTCAGGCACTTTGTGTGTGTGTGTAAATGTTGCTTATGGTTCCATTTAACTTTAATCTTTTTCAGGTCGTTATGCATTCCACCTTTGGAAGCCACTGGGGCAGGCAATTACAGAGACAGCAAAAAAGCTTTCAACTTCTGTAAGTCCAGAGGTTACTTGATACTACCTAAATCTATTATTTTAATATGTCAGGTATTTAAAAGTAAGTCATTTTATGTTGAATATGGTAAGTGCCAGATTTTTTTTTTTTTCTCCCAGGGTCCTCCTTACTCTCTGTGTTCTATTATTTATTTGGTATATTTTTAAGACTTTCTGATAAACTTCCGGGAAAGGTTGCCAAAGGGATAGAGGAGCTTGTTTTCTTTTTTCATAACTTACACATCAACAAGAAAACAGGCATCACTGCTCTTTGCACATAAGTTCCCTTTTTTTTTTTTAATTGTCGCAGATTATTATTTCCTGAAAACAAACTAACAAACAAAAAAAACCACACATCACAGGTAAGATTTTCTTAAAAAGTGTTAGCATTGTACCTTTTTTTGTGAGGCCAGTTGCAACATGGAGCTTGTCTATATATTGCATGTCAAGAATAAGCAGAAGCTAGAGGCCAAATTCATTTGCCGTCTGTACTTTGTGTTTGGGTGCTGGAGGTAGAAGCTTGATCAATGCAAGCTTCCTGGGGAGGGAAAGACACTTGAAACATGAGCTGTCCTCTTGGGGCAGTTCCACACTTGTTCTTAATTGCAATATGTAGCAGCCAAAATGGTGTTACAGAATCATAGGGGTTGTAAGGGATGTCAAGGAGATCATCTAGTCCAACCTTCCTGCTAAAGCAGGTTCCCTGGAGTGTTCCTGCTTCAGTTTTTTCCTCCCTGTCCCTATATTGCTTTGCTATTGTAAGACCGACACCAATTTCATTTTTCCTTTCTAAAGCTTGTTTTGGAGAGATTCCCATGTTGTCTGCCAAAACAGCAGAGGGGACTTTAGGTACTGTGAATTAAATTGCTTTCATGTGATGTGGATACAGTCTGATTTAAAGGCTTGCTAGAAGTAGCAAGCAATAAGGACTTGTGGCTTCAGAGTAGGGAGTGCTTCTGTCTTCACCCTCTCTCTACTGAAGTTTTTCTCCAGCACTTAATCTATCCATTTGTTAATACAGGCTAGAGAATCTAAATTCAGACATTTGTGCATGAGAATGCAGGCACTGACTCTTTTTAGCACATGAAAATACGACAAGCTACTGCACAGTGAGGTGTCTGTTCCTGGGAAACTGTACCCCTTGGAACTAGTATGCTGTCTGAGCCAGGCACACTACAGGTCTGTTTCATTTTTCCTTGGTGACCTTCAGCGTCCTGCAGAGTTCACCAATAGGAGTTTCTGAATTCTCAATGTTCCCAGTCCCTGGAGCTGAACTTCTGCCTTTACATCCTGCCTTGATGCCCAGAGTTGTATGTTCATCTCCAACAGAGTTCTCTCTCTTCTATTACTGAGCTTGAAAATGTACGTTTTCAATATAACATGAGATCTACTGGTTACGTTAAAAACTTTTCTTTTCTGGTTTACCACTAGCTGCATGTATTTGTTAACTTTACGTTTTTGAGGGTGATGACAATCTTTTTCTACTACAATCGTAGTCCAAATTCAAGGCTCTTGTCTAATTTTCAGCCAAGATTATTTACTTTGTTACTCTGCAGATCAACTTCCTTGGTGTGTGTGTTTTCTGAAGCTTTTTTCCCTTAACAATCATTTATTTCCTATTTATAATTTTTAATTAATAGAGAAAATACTATATACAAAGATCCTAGGTAAGTACTTCTTGTCCAAACTTCTTATTTCATATGGTTTTGTTTAAGGAATTTGAAGCTGCTGAATATAAACTGTGGGTTAGCACTTTGATCGAGTCTCTTTACAGTATAGTGCTCTCTAAACTCTGCTGACAATGGAAATCAAGCAGTCAGTACCTCTGCTGATGTTTGCTGGAGAAAGCATCATGTGTGACGGTTAGTGTCTAGGCTTAGTGCTACTTCACTGTTTTCCTGTAGTGCTTGAAGGCTCCTAATCTGGTCGCTATAGTCTTAACAGTTACCTTAGCTTTCTAGAATCAAACCCTGCCCCTCATCTCCTTTTTGGGGAGACTGTGAAGCAGCTGCCTGTTTGAAAACTAGCTGTAAGCCCCTACTCCTCGTACCCCCAGATTTGCAGTTATTTTTTTTCCCTGTTTCCAGTAGTAATCACAACTTGTGTTAATTGCAGTTTCACAATGTGATCCAGATGCTGTTTATCCTTTCCTCCTGCTCACTAATAAATTACTTACGTGAGGTCAAGTTGAGCAATTATGAAGTGATCATTTAAAATGCCTTCTTGTTGGATCTTGAGTACCTGACACTTTTTATTTACTTAGCTAAATAACTAACATGTACAGTCAACAATTACACTCATCTTATAGTCAGAAATAGCAAATAAAACCAAGTATTTAATTTTATTCTGAATTCCTACCTCTCGTTTAGCTTTAACTTATGGCTGTTAAATATATAGACTTTTTAATTATGGAGAGGAAATGCTGCAGTAATTTAGTCATCATGCTGCTGGTTTCAGGAGAAACACTTTATACGCATGTATATGTATATATATTTGCTTGAACCTGATTTTGTTACTGGTATCACTAATGCCAATGACACTGTTTTGTTTCTCTGGATAGTGACATGAGTTACAGTAGTCATTTGTTCTTCTTCAGACAGACCTTAATGCTGTCGTTTTTACCTTGTGTTTCAATAGCCTTACCTTTCTTTGAATCAATGATCCTTAGGATTCAACCATAGAAACAGCAATTCTAGGCAAAATTGTTAAAATCCCCAAATCTCCAAATCCAACAGTACTGAAAATTCTATGTTCCAGAAGAAAAGGGTCTCTTCTTTAGCACTTTGTTGGTGATTTTTGCACTCAGTTTTCCTTATTTGATCTGTATCTGCTCAGATGCATAGAGTTCTGAATTAGGAGGCAGCAGTAGCAATCACCTCTTGTCCTTCGTTGATAATAAAGCTTCCAGAGAATAATACATTTTCCAGTCCATTTTATGTTTTTTTTTTTCCCCTAAGTAAAGTTAAGGAAGTTAAAATTGATCTCAGCAAGTTTTACATTATATTATAACACAAATTCTAAAGAGGTGTTTTGCTTTGTTTTTTTGCTTTTTTGTTTTTTTTTTCCAGCATTTATTACTTTATTCAGTGGAGAATTATGTTGTTTCTGGAACAACATATGAGTTCTCAGAGGGAAAATAAAGCAGTATTTCATATAGTATGATGTGATGTCTGGTTTTGGTTATGGAGTTTAGAATATCACTTATCTTGCATGGAAGTAGTCATTCTTTCACTATACTATGCCAGGAAAAGTATCTTGAAGATGTCACAGTCCAAATGAGTAGGATTTTCTTAGCTGACTGCCTAATGTTAAAATTTGCAAGAATGAATACACATCTATAGAGCAAGTCCAGCAATTTTCTATTTCCCCCTTAACCTATTAATAGCAGAATTTGCTTACGTAAGTTGCTAAACAGTAACAACATGCAAGGAAATGAAGCAAATTAAGTGGTAGTTCCCCTGCCCCTCTCCAATGGTAAGAAGAAATGGAGAGCTCATTTTAATGATTTTTCCAGTACATAATTTTTTTTGCAAGAGCCTGAGTTAATATGTAATAATGTCTGGAACTGTGTACACATCAGGAAGTTCTCATAGCAGAAAAATATCTCAGTATTGTTTCATTTCACTGTAGTAATTACTTAGAAATTAAGGCATGTTTTTCTTAGTTTTAATTTGAATAGCATGGAAAAGTTGTTTTATTTTGGAACTAGAAATTTACCAGGGTGTTTCCTAAAAGGAAGACTTGATGTTTCTTCCCCATATTCTAACCAAGAGATAACAGTGGCTTTGTCTAAATTCTTTTTGCTTTGAATTCTGTTAAATATCAAGATTTTAATGTAAGAAACAAATTATTCTTGCCCTATGCTTCACTTCTGAGAAGAAAATGGGTTCTTTCTTGCTGACCACCTCCACGCATTGGTTTTGAAAGTTCATGTTTGTTTATGTGCCAAAGGACGTAAAGTACATAATTTCTTATTTCATTCCTCTTGAAAGTGAACTGAATCAAGGCTTCCCAAAGTTAGAACAATTTCAAGGATGAGTGCTTTAAAAACATGAAAAAAATATTTCTGAATTTAAGCCTACAGCAATTCCTCCCTATTCCCTGATTTCAAATGAGCTGTTTTTAGGTGAAATCTCAGAGAGGAACGTTGTTAGAGAGAATGCAGATGTTGCTCTTCTCTACACGAAGAGTGTACCAGTGTCATCTTGTATTAGAGTTGTATGCTAGGGATGACGAGCAGAGAAGAATTAAAGTTTTCAGAAATCTGTCTGTTTCTTTGGAAGAAGTTCTGGAAAGTATTTCACAGGGCATTAGAGTGTTCTTTCCTTTTCTCTCCTGGCTGTAATAATTGTTCAATGTCCTTTCAAATTTCTGGGCAGTTTTACCTCCTCAAGGACATTATCTCGTGACCATTAAATCATTAGAATAGCTTCCTTTTGGAGGACTGGAGAAACCATTTTTGCTCTCTGAGTATTACTTGCTCTAGCATCTACTGTTGCACTATTACAGCCCTGCTTTGTGTTACCCTGTACCTGTAGCAGTGGTTCATCAACAGATTTTTGTTGTAGGCATAGCATGTCTACAGTTGCTTCTGTTTCGATAATTCAAGTATTACAGAGGTGATTATTTCATGCGTGTTTTGGGGTGGGATGGGAAGAAGAGAAGTAAGATTTGCTTTAGCATAGCAGTGTACAAAACAATCTTTTCTGCGACTTTGTGAGACTTCATGGCCACACTAGGGAGTTGCTGTCCTCAGAGACATTCTGTATTGGAAGCAATACCTGATTATTTCTGAAGCACGCTTTTGGGTGGATGTTGTTCCTAACCTTAATTAAAGGCTTTGCTTAGGCATAGTAGACAGCACCTTACAAATGCTTTAATGCTTTTGAAATAACTTTAGAGAATTTATATAAATGTAATGCAAAATTCTCACTGGATATGAATGGGTATATTTAGTAGCTAGTGAGAAAAGTGTCTTATTAATGGCCAGGCACACTTTTACTTGGGGGTGAAAGGAGCATTGAAAAATAATCTCAGCTCTCAAGCCAGACTTCCTCTTGATAGCTTATTTTTCCCTGGTTAATGTGTATTGCATTGAGGAAAAAACTTCCATTTTGTTCAGTAATTTCTGTGTGCCAGTTCCCAAAGGCTACATCTTGGAGCTGCATCTGTTGCCGCTGGGAATTTTGCATCTTAGAGCGTTATTTGTCCAGTGGTGGGCTAGTCCCTGATTCTTTTGTAAGAAACATTTGCATTTCATTGGATTGCTAACCATCAGTGTGCTTCAGTAACTTTTTTTTAAATTTAAAAGTGTGTTTATGGTTGACAAATATATTTTCAGCCTGTTACCTATGACAGTTAATTGAGGAATGATGTATTCCATTTCTTCTTTAAAGTTCTTTTCCTGGTCTTTTTTCTTTCTGTTGTCTTAAAACAATGATTAAAGTCACGCATGCTAATTCCTTGGGTGCCAGAATCATGTCACTCTTGCCATTTTCCATTTCAGTGACACCAAAGCTATTTCAAACCTCTTTTCTCCTTACTCTCCGCTGCCCTCACCAGCACACACAGTGTGCCACTTTATACTAGCATGTGCTTTGTTTCTGGACTGTTTTGCCTGAAGGTAGGATTTTAATGGTTGTAGCTATTAATACCTCCGATTAGAAGATTGTAAAGACACAGATAGCTATTTTTAAGTTGGCTTTTGTATGTGTTAACACCCAGGAGAAGTCCTTTCATATTATCTGGTTTCTACTCATTTCATGTCTTCAAAGTAAGTTATAAATGGATGTTATGCTCTGAATGGGGTCGAATAAATATGATTTAGGTCCTGGCATTTTGTACATGAAACTAATTATTGCTTGTTTTGCCGTGTTTCTTTCTAGAGCCTTTCATCCTACTATAAAGGAGGATTTGAACAGAAAATGAGTAGGCGAGAAGCAAGTCTTATTTTAGGTGTAAGGTAGGTGTGTTGCATTAATTTGGTTTTTGTTTGGTGAGTACTGAATGAAGAAAATGCATACTGCAAGAATACTCTGGCCAAAATCATCTGCATATACATGTATATTTTAAAGGCTTGAAATGGCTTATAAACAATTTTAATATTCTGCTTAAGCTGGGAAGCAAACAATAAAATACTAATAAAATGTGACTTGTGTTTGGCTTGAAGGTATGGCAACATACTGCAGTGGAGAATTGGTGCTCTTAAAATAATCAGAATCACACATACTGTGCTAATTAGTGCAATCGTGTGGCTTGGTTTCCAATAAAAGCCCTGAGATGAGCAATATTGTAGATGATATTGATAAACAAGGAAAGCAAATCAGTTTTGCTCGTTCTTTTCATAAGACAATTTTTTTCCCTCTCTATGCTCTTTGATTTGTATGGATTAAGAGTTGCAGCATGCTCCAAACAAAAATACATTGAGAGACTTGTCATTTAGAGTGGGTATAGGAAATTATATCCAGGCTGAGGAATCAATACATTTTTGAGTGAATTTTTTCAGAAACTTAAATGGCCAGTGGTAGCACATGCCTTAGTGTTTTCTGTAAAGCAAATGGCAAGTTTGAGGCTTCTCCAGATGAGAGGGGCAGATCTGACTTGAGGTAGGTAGTAGATTTCGTATTTCTTAATTAGATTAGTTCTTAATTTGAAGGTGAGGAAAAAATAAGGAGGATGGTTTTAATTATCTCTGGAAGAAATTATTTTAGATGGTGAAAATTGGGACTTGGAATTTTGTTTGTGTGCTATTTCTGTTTGCTTCTAACATAATAGAAATATGCAAATGTAGCATTTATTTTAAGAATCTGTAAAATAAAAGCTTATTTTTACTTGAGATATTTCATGCTTGCACACTGAACCAAAGACTTCCAGGAATGTTATTCTGAAATATTTCCTTTGACCTTTAAGTTTGATAATGTATTAACATTTTCACTTGATAAGGGCAGATTCTGTGATGTTCTTGAGTAGCACACTGCAGCTTATTAAAGTGTGTTTACAGTGGTAATGCTTACTCTGAACACTGCTCATGTACATGCCTGCAGTTTCCTGTAATCAGTCCCCTGTTAATTTTTTATCTTAATAGCTTGAGTCTGAACAGTGAGACTGCTTGATGTGTTTGGGCTCAGTCTTGTAAGTAACGTGCATAATCAGATGTAAGGAAAATTCTTAACATTTAAAGGATTGAGCCTTTAATCGTGTAGCTGTGTGGCTAATATCTTTATAGGAAGTTTTCTCATTGCTTGAAAGCAACCTTTATAGACCAGTTTTAACTCTGTTTACTATATGTTTACATATACTCTATGTCTAAAAGGGCCACCAAAAAAAAAGAGAATTTTCAAGTATTGTGGAAGCTGCCAGGATATGAACAAACTAGGTCACCTAGGCATTGATTTTACTGTAACTTTTGTCTTCTTGTCATCACTTCTAAGTTGTATTAGATTTCTAAGTGGAATTTATTCATTATTTCAAGTGCTCTATATGCATGGATACTCCGTAAGTAATAAACATGAGACATGATAAAAGGTGAACATACAATGTCAGCTTTTACATTTTAAATACATTGACTCTTCATATTCCAGATGTTATTCTGTAATACCCATATTCTAAAATTGCAGGGGTTTTGGCAGAAACATGCATGTGTACTTTTTGTGTTTCAACTAGGTAAAAGATGTCCACAGCTAACAAATTTTAGTAAGTTAAAGTTCTAGAAAAAAATGAATTCTCTATATTATAACATTTCATCCATGAAACAAGATACAGAATCCCTCTTTGCGAAGAAAGCACTTGTTAATGTACAAAATGAATTGTAATAATTATGCAGGAGTTAAAAATGTTTGCTGATTTTTACATGACTTAACCTTTATAAAAAAAAAAAAAAGAAAAAAAAAGCTCTTAAATAACCCCTTCCAAAACAAACATATACAGTGCATTGTGTAAGTGTACAAGCTGTTAAACTGTTTAATGTTTGATAATTTTTATTCTCTTTTTTGCTTTTATTTTATTTTCATTTTAAACACAGCTTACTGCATAAGTATGTTGTATGGTCAGAAGATCACTCAGGTTGTGATGGAATTTAGATTTCTCAAGCTCTTTCTGTTGCTCAAAGCGAATTCACCTGTGAGATCAAAGCAGTTTGCTCAGATCCTCATCCAGTGAGTCTTCAGAGGTTCCATGGAAAAGTATTATGTCCAGTCTGAACCTCTTTTCTCCGTTTTTGCCCATTTTCTCTCGCCCTCCTACCACACACTCCTGTGGAGGGCCTGGACCTATGCTCCTTACTACCTCTGTGTTAGGTGCTGGGGGGCTGCTTCTCCAGGCTGATCCAGCCCTGTTCCCTCAGCCTCTCCTCACCAAGCTGAGTGCCCCAGCCCCTGACCGTCATGGTGGCCTCTGAGCTTGTTCCAGTTGCTCAATGTCTGTCCTGTGCAGAGATCCCCAAGCTGGGTGCAGCACCTCAATGTGCTTGGCTGAGGAGAGGGAGCAGCTGGTTCTGTCAGCCATGTGGCTGCACTCCTGCGTGTACAGCCAGGAGGCTGCTGTCCTGCTTTGCTGCCAAGGCATGCTCTTGGCTTCTGATCTTACTGTCCCTCAGGTCCCTCCCAACAGAGCTGCTCCCAGCCTGTAGCACTGTGAGGGGCTCTTCTTCCCCAAGTGCCAGGCTCTGCATCAATGTCCTTGCTGAGTTTCATGACTGACTCCTGTCAGCCCCTTTCTGGAGACTGCCCAGCTCCTCCTGAATGTCAGCGCTGCCCTGAAGAGTATTGACCATTCCCATAAACACGATAAACCTTTCGGCCAGAGGAAAGCCAGTGGGGTTAGAGGGAACCATGGTGGTGGTGAGGTGAGTCAGGTTGTGAGGTTGTACCAGTTCAACAGAAACATGGTTTTGACATTAAGGTATTTTTTCTGATGGCATTTAAGTTTTTAGAGAGCAGTCTTTAGAGCCAGATTAGTAATATCTCACGAACTAAGCAAATTAATACAAGATACTGCTTTTGCAGTTGCTTGTTAGAACAAAAATGCGTGATTTTCCAAAATATGCAGCTGCAACTTTTCCAGTTAGATGTTGGCCATCTGAATTTCTAAATGTGCTGGATAACTTCACTTTTTATTGTTACAATGTGAAACTACTATTGCAATATTAAACAACAGATTTACAAGAAAAAATATGGATATCCTTTAGTTTTAGTTGTCTGGTAATAAATTGTTTTTGTAGCTTATAGTTCAAAGCTTCTGGTTAATTCTTACTTTCTGGATTACTTTGTTCCACTGAAATGTTTTTTTTACACAGTTCTATGAAGTATTTTTGTAACATACCCTAATTTCCCTGTGACAGAGTAATAATTAGAGGTTGTTTATCTCAGGAATGTAGTTAGGCGTCTTGCATTTGAACTGTATCTACCGAAAAAATTAATTGAATCATCACTGATTAAGAAGCCACCTGAAGTGGAATACATTGCTTCATTTCTGCATGCTAACAAATTCTGAAAAACCATTGAAACTGTCCTTTTGCATGCCAGAGCCTACTGTGCTGGATACTGCATCCATAAGTGGTTATTTGTTTGGTAAGGTACATATTTAATTTAGTTGAAGTACATATTTTATGTATCTGTCATCAAAGGAAACAACATTATGTAGCTCCTGTAAATCAATGTGTTCCTGAATACAACACATTGAACAGCTTTGCAAAAAATAACAAACAGTTTTGTTTTTTTCCTCTACCCCAACAGAAAGTATTTATAGCGAGTATAAAAATATTTACAGTAGAACAAAATATGATAATGTTAAATATTTGATGTTTTGTCATTGGTCATATAAATACCTATTTTCTAACAGGAAAAATGTATTTTCTGCATTTAATGATAAGAATGCCAACCAGATACACTCCAGAGCTATTTTTTCCCCAAAATTGTGTATTTTAAATGACTGTGGATGTATTGATTTTAGAAGAAAAAAAGAAGCTGAAGCATGTTTGCATGTGTTAAATACAAAGGCTTTTTTAAAATGTAATTCTTGGTGTGGCTTACATGCCTTTGTTAATATTGCTTTCTCAAAGATGCAGTTGTATGTTTTGTCCACAAGATGGTGAAAATCTCAAGTTTTAATTATTTTTTGAAGCCAGTATAAACTGTTAATTTATAGCTTGAATGCAGCGGAATTTATGGTAAGCACTTCAATTTATTTTTGCAGTCCATCTGCTGACAAGGCCAAAATCAGAACAGCCCACAGAAGAATCATGATTTTGAATCATCCTGATAAAGGTAATATTTATTTATTTATTTGTTTTAATCAAGACCGGAAAGGAAAAGGCTTAAATGAGATCCTTTCAGTTTACTGATTGTATAAACAACCATGCTGTATGAAGTTTATTTATAGACCTAAGCTTCTGTGCATCTTATCTCAGATAAAGTAGACTGATTTCCAGACTATATGAACCACAGCTTTAGTAAGTTACCCAGTTTCCTTAAGGTTTTCTAAAATTGTGCTGCTTCAGGTAAAACTATGAGTTTGTGGACCTGTGCTACACACAGACACACACACGAAGAAAAGGTGAACTATAATATTTTTTGTAAACTTCTGTTCCAGTTTTGAAATGGGATGGACCAGTCACATGTAAGAGTGACTTCCTGTGGGGAGGTGTTCTGCATCATTTCAGACTTCTTGAATTCACTTGTAAGGCTGGGCACTGTTGCTTTACTGGCCAGGTTTTTAATGTAAATTTATCTTACAGAAAGGCTATTATTATAACTTTAACTACACTACAGCTGGTTGAAAAAGAAAGCCCATATGTTCATTGCTGTTTGTGCTTTAAAATAACAGATGGTGAAGAGTTGCACTGTATTTCAGAAGTCAAAAGGCAAAATGGAAGGGATTTTTGGATCTTTCTGACAGAATTACAGGGCTCCTTATTTGCATCCTGTTTTAAGAAAATGGAAAAAATAACTCTTGACCACTGGTCATGTGAAGTGTTTAGTCAATGGTTGTTTTTTTTGTTTGTTTGTTTTTGGTTTTTATTTTTTTTTTTGCTATCTTCACCACCTTGATTTAATTCTAAAGTTTTCCCACTTATTTGATGTCACACTTTCACTTTTTACACTTTTTGTAATGTACATAAGCTAGAAATAATCTGCATTTTTAATGTCTTATGATGGTCAGAGACATCTTAACCGCTAGTGTACATCGGAGGTTAAAAGTTTTTGATAATGAATTTCAAAGTTTTGTTGTAGCAGCACTCAGAGACTTGAGACAGAACAGTGAATCTTCGTGTGGCTGTTGAGTATCCCTGAAGAAGCAGTTCCTGTTATGAAGGTCATACATTTTAAGGGCTGACTCTTATAGCTGCAATGTACCTGCAGCTGGGCACAGTGTAGGTTTTGACGGATGTAGCGAAGCCTCCTGTGTGCTAGTAAGATGGAACATTTTCTCTGTATGAACACCAGTTGAAGGGATTTGTGCCTCTGTGCTGCCCCTGAAGTTCCTCTGGCATGGCCAGAGAGAAGAGTGTTGTCTTCAGCTGCAGAGCTAAGGCCTGGAGTAGTCTTGAACGTGTGGCATCACAGAGAGATTTGTTTGCTTATTCTTGCATCTTGATTCCTTCTGGCTCTGGTAGCACAGATGTGGTTTTAAAAATAATATCCAGTGTTAGAGTGTTATTCTAAAATGATGTTTTACCAGCTGGAGGTGATAGAATGAAGATCAATAAATACAGATTTTAAAAGTTACGTGTATTACCTGAGACTCAGAACACTGAAGACAGCATGATTAGAAATAAATAAAAAATATATAGAAGCTTGCATAATAACATCCGTAGCGAGTGGTACTAAAATGGTTGCTCATTAACATCTACGTAGTTCAGTATAAGTGTTTTTATATTGATATACTATATGGGTTTGTTTTTTTTATCAGTAAATAATTCTGTGAAAGAATGCTTGCTTACAGAAACAGAGAAAGAGATGAGTCTTTTGGACTGGCTTTAATTGTAAACAAACACTTAGGCAATCATGAGATTGTACCCCTCCAATGAGAGGAAATTCAAAATTAATGTGGTACTTCAGGGTGTTTCAGGATGTAAATGTGGTGAAAATGCTTCTCATAGATTTGAATTTACTTTAGGATCCTGCACTCTAGACGTGTAGAAAACTAAAGGCAAAGTTGAAAATTACTTGGGATGCGTAGTTTATTGCAATTTATAGTCTTTACTGTTATCTTCTTGTCTAATCTTTGACAGAAGCAGCACTCATCATAGTAGCCAATTCTCTATCCTTGCCCTGCCTTGCTTTCCTCAAATATCTTTGCTGTTAGGGCTACATTAAAGCAAAACCAAACACGAACAAGACAGCTGAACTCTGTTATTTTTTCCAGATGTTTTATTAGACCATGAACTGACTTTATAATGATTTGGATTCTTGCAAGAAGATCCTTGTGTTTACAAGCATTTAGTGCTAGTTCTTGTGTGTCTTCTATCCGTATCTTTTCCAATGAATGAAAAATTATGATTGAGCAGATCCCTTGGAAAAGGTGTTCGGTGTGCTGAGTAGTACTGCTGGAATCACATTTTTACATAAAAAAAGAAAAAAAGATATAGGCATATTCTAGTAAATGGTAAGTTACTGATACAGACCTTGTAATGTTGTTTTCAGTGACTGTAGGCAGATGGTTGGCACTCAAGGGGAGAGTTAAAAAACAAACACAAAAAGACCGCTGAACTGTAATCAAATTGTTAGATGGAGCGTAAAGCAATGACAGTGTTCAGGACTAGAAGTTAGAAGGCGTACCATGTTTAAATAGCTTTAATGTGACGGTTTCTGCCTGGTAATTCTGAGCATCTAGAATAGGAGAGGCTTGGAGTGTGTGTGCACATGCTTAATGATTTTGTCAAAATTATTTATAAAATGTTGCTTTTTAGTTTTTGAGGTGGGTTGACATAATAGCTATTAGCTTTAGATGAATGTTTGAGACAGCTGACCTTGCATACGTTTGCAGAAACACTGCAGTGCAAATCTAAATCACGCCAGTGTGAAATGATTTTAGATTTCAGACTTCTTTCTGAGACAAATTGTTTAGCTTTATTCTTTGGTGACTTCAGTTTTGATTACATTCTTCATGTTTCCTTATCAATTCTTTTTCTTCATGTCAGTGCCATTTTTTTCTTTTTTTTTATCCTTTATGAAATAAGGATCTATTTAGGAAGGAGGAGCTAATAAAAGTGAATAATAAAGGAATGCTGTAAGTGAAGTCGTTTAGTACTCTGCACTAATGTGTAAATGGTATTTCTTTACCTTTTTTCTTCCCAGGTGGATCACCTTACTTAGCAACAAAAATAAATGAAGCAAAAGACTTGCTGGAATCTGGTGCCAAAAACTGAAATCCTAAGACTTGCATCATAGAGGAAAAAAAAAAATAAAGGAAAAATGAAAGCCAGTTTCTTACACATCTTTCTGTGGAAGATTCAACAGATGCATTGTGCAACAGCCTTCATATCTACCTGTGCTGCACGGTTTCTTAACAGTGCATGGGATGTTTTATATTTATTGTTGAAATTAAAGGTTTAAGACTGAATTTTAAAGCAAGTTGAATTCTTTTACAGTTATGTCTGAGTTTTAGTGTATTTTTACTGAATTATGATACATTACAAGCTTTGAGAATCCTCTTAATATGTTTTTCTTTGAAAGCAGTTCTTTTACAAAACTCTTTGAGCTTTTTAAAATTGAGTCTTACAGTATTTTCCTTCATTGATGAAGATGACCATTGTCAGAAAATCTGTGATAATGTATTCAGTCACTGCATGGGGTCATGGCAGACCCATATGGCAAGTTTTCAGCCACACCTTACATCTGAATCTGTTCCTGTGTGAAAAAGTAATATTGATTCGTGGGTACAGTTTCAGAGGTGCAACCCAGGAAAAAAAAAAAAAAGAGTAATGGCACTACAGACTGCAGTTTCCATTAGTTGTGTATATGGGGCTTAGATACAAAGGAAGTCTCTTGGCTTTGGTTAATTTGTATGCATGTTAAAAAAAAAAAAAATTGAAATTGCCAAATAGTTATTTGAACACAGTTTTACTTGAAGTTGCAGGGTGCATTCACTCTGTAGAAGCTGGGCTGATGCAGAGATTTTTGTGACAGTGGAAATTAAGAAGGCACATCCATGTGATGTGGGGTCAGGTGGATTTTTATAGTCCGTTGTCTGAGTAAGCCTAGTCACGTCTGCCTGGTGTAGGATTGATAAAGCAGGGAACAAACACAGCTGGACCCCTCAATAGGAGTTATTTACTGCTTTGTGTAGGCTTTCCAGTTAGGTCTACAGTAGTTCTCACATCTCTACATTATGCTCTATTTCCCAAAGTATCATACATATTTCCTTATGTAGCAACCTAGTGCTGGTTTTTGGGAATACTGAAGCCAATGAATCTCTGACTGAAAAGACCAAGTTTTGACAGCTGTGAAAAGATGCTATTTGAGGCGCTATTGGCTGCTGCAGATTCCTACTACTAAGTTGGCTGCAGATGAATTTGCTCTCTTAAGAGGACAGAGATGAGATGGGATGTCAGTCTAGTGGATTCAGTGTAAAACTGAAAAATGTCCTAGTATGCAGTCAAACTCATTGTTTAGGTACAACAAACAACTTACTGAAGTGCTACAGATGCAAATCTTAGATACTCCCATTCCCTAGGTTATGTAGCCAGAGGAAAGTGACTAAGAGTGGTTAAATAATTAAAGCATACAGCTTCATATTATACATCAGAACATAAATATGCCAGCCCAATTAGTTGTGAATGGCCATATGTGACTATTTCCTTGAAAAGATGAAAGAATAGGATGGTGTGGTTTTTGTTGTTACTTTGTTTTTTATATTTCAGGTTCCTCCCATTTTGTCACAATTTCCTTGTAATAAGGAGAGATGGAAAAGTTTGAGTCTGACAGAAAATACTAAATTTAGGTGATTTAGAGATTTCTTTGCAGTTAGTGCCATAATGTATCTTGACTGGATAAAGCAAAACAGGCTACAGGGAGAATCCTGCCTGGTAATGGGCATACACACTTGTCTTATTTAGCTAATGCTTTAATTCGAGAAGCGTATGTATGAGCCCCCCCC
>WBMW01003898.1:1103973-1132164 GCA_013396635.1 Penelope pileata
CTGTGGTTTAGCCCCCCCCCCCCCCAAAAAAAAAAAAAAAAACATTCTTGAGGATTGTCATTTTGGGAAGAGAGAGGTGGGATGGTGGAGTTATCTCTAATTTTCTGAAGTGGAGTCTGTAGGTGATCTGAGTCATTGCCCAAAACTAAAATTGGTGTGTATGGTAGGTAGCTAAAATACTCCTTCAAGTGATTTTGAGCTGACTAGCTGTTGTTTTCATGTGGTCTTTTTCTTTTTGCCAAGTAAAATGAGGTATAAAGATCTCAAATATCAGTTTAAAACAATGCATTGTTGATGGCTAATCTAGTTCTGTTCTTACAGATTAACTTCCCTATCTTTGTAGGAAGTATGTTTTTTATTTTTGTCAGATTGCATTGTTGATCATTTTCTTCCTGATCTCATATTCGTATCTGATTATTTTGGAAGAAAGACTTCTTTTCTTCTGGTATTCAGTGATGGGAGAGATTGCCCTCCTTGATTAAAAAAAAAAAAAATAGTCTAAGGTCAAGTTCAGCTTTCCTCAGAGCAGACTAATGACAAATTAGCAAATCCAACATATGAACTTTGGTTAATAGTATCTCTGGGAAATGCCATAAAATGAGAGAAGCTAATGGACAGTGTTTGTAAAAGCATAATAGTTGTGTGTCTGGTACTCTGACATCATACATGTAATAGCACAAGTATCTACAGAAGCAGCTAATTCTTTCCTTGTCTGTTCACTGGCAAAGCTTATGTTATACCTGATAAATGATGATTGGGAGGATGAAGACAGGACAGCAAAAGGAAAGATGTAGTCAAGCAGATCATGTAAATACTGTTCGATTTGTTGTCACCAGTTGTAAAATCTGCAGGCTAAGGAACATCTTTGGAGAATGCTCACACAGACTGCTATGCAGAACAGCACCTGTTTGGTGCTTTAGTCCTCGACAGGACTAGGGAGAACAGAGTACTATTTCTTTGGTAGCATAGCCTGCTCATTTAGCTTTACAAATGGTCAGCCTCATGAAACTACTTTATTTATTTGTCAGATATAAAAGTGCTCAGTGTAAGAAGACTGCATAGAAGTTGATTTCTTCTGATGTAAATTTCTGTCCATCCATAATAATTTTTAGCGTTCAGCGTTTTAGTGTTCAGAAAGTGTTCATCTGTTCCTTCTTAGCATGGGAACTCCCAGGTAGTTTTCTCCTCACGTAACTGTTTTGGAAGTGAGAGAGGCCTGAGTGCATTCATTTGGCATTGCTGCAGGTGATGCCCAGTTGACATGATGAACAGTTTACTCACCTACCTAGTTTACTTTTGCCTTCTGCTCCATCCTACAAGCTTTTTTTCTTTTTTGCCTTTTTTCAGATGCCTTTTTGTATATTTTTGAATAAAGAATGTATCAAAATTTCTGAAAAATAAAAGAAACCTAGGGCTTCCTGGAATGTTGCCCAAAGATTTTTTGATTTGCAAATAATTGAAACCTCATCTACATTTAAAGTAAGTTATTTGTACTTTCTCCTATTTTATGTTTGTTCTCTAGTTCAGGGCACCAAATTAGAGACAGGGAGTTTTAGGTCAGTCTGAATGAGGAATATCACTTTGACAATAGTAGCTTCATGCCATTAATATTCTTAAGATTTTCTAGGAGGTAGTCATGGTACACAATAATTGCTGTACAGCTTGATGTGACAGTAAAAACCCACCTACTGTGCTATTATGATTTCCTTATTTGTATACTAGCTTATACAAGGAGAGGTTAATTAGTTTTTTAAATATAGCAGATATTACATGCAATAAACTCCAGTTTTAAATAGCAGCAAAGTTCATCTCCAGAGTAATTCCTCTCTGGAATAGATGTATGTGGTGGTCAGTGGCTTGATGTCTGGATGGAGATCAGTGACGAGTGGTGTCCCTCAGGCGTTGGTGCTGGAACCAATGCTCTTCAATATCTTCATCAATGACATCGACAGCGGGATTGAGTGCCCCCTCAGCAAGTTTGCGGATGACACCAAGCTGTGTGGTGTAGTTGATACGCCTGAGGGACAGGATGCTCTCCAGAGAGACCTAGACAGGCTTGAACAGTGGGCCCAGGAGAACCTCATGAAGTTCAACAAAGCTAAGTGCGTGGTCTTGCACCTGGGTTGTGGCAACTACCACTGTCAATACAAGCTGAGGGGTGAAAGGGTAGAGTACAGCCCTGCTGAAAGGGACTTGGGGGTACTGGTGGATGACAAGCTTGACATGAGCCAGCAGTGTGCCCTTGCAGCCCAGAAAGCCAAACGAATCCTGAGCTACATCAAAAGCAGCATGGCCAGCAGGGTGAGGGAGGGGATCCTGCCCCTCTGCTCTGCACTGTGAGACCTCACATGGAGCACTGCGTCCTGATGTGGAGTCCTCAGCACAGGACAGACATGGAGCTGTTGGAACGCATCCAGGGGAAGGCCACAAAAATGATCCAAGGGATGGAGCACCTCTCCTACAAGGACAGGCTGAGAGAGCTGGGGCTGTTCAGCCCGGAGAAGAGAAGGCTCCTGGGAGACCTGAGAGCGGCCTTTCAGTGCCTAAAGAGGGGCTACAAGAAAGAAGGGGACAGACTCTTTATCAGGGTCTGCGGGGATAGGACAAGGAGAAATGGCTTCCAACTAAAAAGGGGAGATCTAGACTGGATTTAAGGAAAAAGTTTTTTGCGATAAGGGAGATGAAGCACTGGCACAGGTTGTCCAGAAGGGTGGTGGAAGTCCCATCCCTGGAGACACTCAAGGTCAGGCTGAATGGGGCTCTGAGCACCCTGATCTAGCTGTACGTGTCACTGTTCATTGCAGGGGGGTTGGGCTAGGTGACCTTAAAGGTCTCTTCCAACTCAAACAATTCTGTGATTCTGTGTATGATTTAAGCATTGCATAAGGACAGGTTCTGGACGTAGTGGTTTCTCCTGAGCATTGGAATTGATGTGGAGATCCTAAGCCTCTAACCAGACAGGGCTAGAGAGATCCTGAGGTCTCTCCCACCCTGACTTGTCTTATCCCATGGGCTGAGAGCAGCACATTTTGCCTTGCGAAGCTGCTGGTGGCCTAAGCAGACAGAAATAGCTCCACAAACCACGAGCACCTCGTTAGCGGGTTCAGCAACCTACCAGCCCGTAATTGTTCAGTGCTTCTCTCACTGGCATCAGTGGGAATTACTGCAGTATGAATTGCTGTAGGGGACAAACTGATCAGCTAAGAGAGTCTTTAAGGTCTACACGCTGAGGGTACAGACAGCATCTCAGGCTGCACAGATTAAGTAGAGACATATGAGATTCCCAGTTAAGACTTTGTTTAGTTGCAGTTAGGGAAGAAGCAATAGGACTCCCTTTTGAGGGGAAAAAAAAAAAAAAAAAGACAAGCTTCTATTTATTGTGTTTCTGCTGATCTGATTATATTATTTAACCACCAGCCAACATCGCTCTTAGCAGCACGTGGATACCATGGGGCCTGAAATACCTGAGAGAGGAGCTGAAAGCCAGGTGTGGTGCCACGGAGCAACATCTGCGTCTTGCTTACGCGCTCATATCAGCTCCATATGCTGATAGTACACAGTTAGGGATTTCAGCTTTCGGTGAGTCAGCTGAGGTCTCTTCCACCACCCCCTTCGCTAGGCGTACAATCTGCAGATGGCTCCAGGGCTCTTGTCGTCCCATTCCAGCCATCTTGGTAATGGTGAAAATGCATTTCCTCTCCGTCCTTTTCTCAGTGCGGCCAGCTTATGTTCTGTCTTCAATAATTCATAAGCTTGCAGGAGGTGCACCAAAATGATTTTAGCTAACTCCAACTTTTTGGGGCAGAAGGATAACAAAAATGGTTTCACAGAAACTGAAGTCAGTCAGTTCATTGGTGAAAGCACTTACATAGAACTTGTTAGCTATTCAGGGGGAAGGTTTTGCTAAAGGTACAATGCATTTATGTATAAAAGTGCAGTTCAGCTCCTGGAAACTGCCTACGTAAATAAGCACTTGTCACATCCTGTTTTTGTTTACCTTTTTTCCTCCTTCTAACTTTGTTTTCTGCTGTTAACTGTGTTGCTGTCTTGCTTTTAACCCTGAATTGACGGGGTCCCAGTCCTAATGGGGTTAATGCTAGTGAGCTGCACTCGTGTGTTGCTTTGATGAGGCAGACAGCGGTACTGGCATTCAGTCAGGACAGAAAGCACAAGCCACTGTCACCTGTGGCACAACTCGACCTCAGAGACTTTATTCAGTCGTTGAAAGATCAGGCTGTGGTCCAGATTTGTGAGGCCAGGAAAAAGCATTAACAGCGAATCCAGACATAAATCCACCGAATGTCTTAAACCCTTAATTTCCACTGGACGTAACAGCAGAGGTGCCAGCATGTCCACTGGTGGGTCCGGGACCGCTTTGACTCCAACAACACCCATGTCATCCAATGGGTTTCTTGATACCTGGTGGGCATTGTGGCGGCTAGCACTGATGGGCTTATGCCTTGTAATGTGCAGAGGCAAAACACAGTTTTGGGAAACCAGAGGTTAAAATGAGCAAATGATGCATTTCAAAGCTGAGGCGAGGAAGCAGCTGTGGAAGGGTTTCTAGAGTACAAATTTGACTGCAGACATCATAATTCAAGTTACTCAATATTTGGCTCTTTTTATCTATTTTGGACGTGGCTGTTAGCACCTTGGCACTCGTATACAAAGAACACTTGATAGCACAATCACAAAAGCAATAAACAGCCTTACAAAGGCATAGATCTAAGGTGACTCCTTCAAGTGGAATCTTACTTTAAGCACGATTTCAATGTCACGTATCATAATTGCATCTAATATTAGAGACTGACTTAATGCAACGCAACATCAATGACAATATAAAGGCAATCACGAACAGAGAAGATAGCTTAAAAACATTTGAGGGGATGGAAGGAAGGATTGCACTGTAATGAAGACTTCTCTATACTTGGCAAATCATTTTCAGCAAAGGATTTTTTTTTTCTTCTAAGTTTCTGGACGCCTTATCCATGCTTCCATTTTGGTACTGGAATCTGCATGGAATCTATAAATGTGATCTATTTTTGGTGCTTTTTCCCCTTCCTCACGCTTGTGAATCTATCTGCTGCTAAGCACTGAAGGTACATACATAAAGCTGGTTAACAAGTTGATTAGATTACCAGCTGCTGGAATTGGGAAAGGGCTCTCTTTCCCCCTCCACTTCCTCTTTTGGCTCTATCAGAGACTGAGATTGAAACAGAAATGGCACACCTCTTCCCGAGTGCCCAGGAATCACATTCATATTTTTTGTGGACCCTGGCTGCAGTAGCAGGACTTGCTTGTTCAGAATAGCATACAGCTCCCGAGAGTCCCTTTGGCTTGCATGTGGTTCCCCCTGTGTTAGGGCTTGTGATGGGGCTGTAACTTCAGTGACATTGAACCGCAAGGTCTGTGGTTGCACTGATGTTAATTTAGAGGGGCACGCACACAGGTGCTGGAGACAAGCAGCTTTTGACTATGGCACATGCTAGATCCACAAATCCAATCAAAATCTGACATCTACATGCTTTGGGTCGGCGATTTACCACTGTCTGGCTGGGGTATGATCTCCCCCTTGCCTTGAGTCCCTCCACCAGAGCAGCAGATGCTCTTTATGCTCAGCTGAAATTCTGGCGTGACAAAACCCAGCGCTAGTACCTTACAGAAGCCATGCATGTGGAGGTAATGAAGAACCGCTGCAGAGGTTAACGTGGTACCAAAAGTGAGAACTGCAAGGAGGGGTCAGATTTCAAAACACTGACCTTTGCCTGGGATTCTTCTACTCATTTAAACGGCTTCCCCCAAAATCTGGACAAAGAAAGGCCAACCCAGAGGTTCAGACAGCCCCTGTCTTCGTGGTCTGCAATGAAAGCCGGGTTGCTGGAGCTGAAGCTGAGCAAAGCTTTAAAGGTGACCCTGCTGCAGTCTCACAATGCCTAGATTTTCAGGAGCTCAAACAACGGATATGAATTCCCTTCTAGTTTCACCGGGCTCCAATTCTAATAACACTTTGAATGTCAGTGGTAATAACTATTGCTAGTTCTTCTTTCAGTTCTGGAAGGAGAGAGGAGAGGGAGAGGGAGAGGAGACAAAATGAATAAGGCATGAAACTCTCCTCCTAAGAAGTGCCCCAAGTGCTGTAGAGACTTACCCCACTGGGACCGGGCTGACACTTTAGCTTAACACTGGAGAGTTTAAGTGACCCTACAGAATATAAATTAGCTTACGCTACTTCAATGCTAGCTGCTGACAGCCAGTGCTTTGGAAAGCTGACCTGTTTGTTCAGGTTGACATGAAGCTTAGCTGCAAATACCCAGTTTTTGTTGGATTGGGAGGGGAGGCAGGGAGGGGATGTAATTTTGTTCCATGTTGTTGAAGTCTTATTTCGAAAGGCTGTCCATAAATAGCAAGGAAATAAAAGAAGCACAGTGTGTTGAGTGTCCGTACTGCCTGGTGAACCCAGGTTTTCAGAATGCCTCCAAGGTGAGGACACTGAGCTCATAAATGACTTTACAGCCTTGAAAATGAGTCTTCTGATACAAGCCGGTGCTAGCAATAGTCCCTAATAAACATGCAAGTCTTGGTTTTGAAGCCCAATTTAGAAGTTGAAAATACAATGACTCAAAAGCTATTAATGATGTCAACTGCCTGCCCATGTGATTCCAGAACAAAGAAGAAAAAAACAACAGTAAGTGACACTTATTGTGCACAAGCACAGGCTCCCCAGGGCGGTGGTCACAGCCCCAGGCTGCTGAAGTTCAAGAAGTGTTTGGACAACACTCTCAGACATAGGGTTTGAATTTTGGGTGGTCCTGTGTGGAGCCAGGAGTTGGACTCGATGATCCTTGTGGGTCCCTTCCAACTCAGAATATTCTATGATTCACTTACAAAAAGGGGAAAAAGGCAACACCATTAATTTACAATATTCCCTGAAGTTCGGAAAAGTGTAAAGATAAATGCTGTCAATTTTTTGAATGTTTTGTAACTCAATGTTTTGTAAGAATATGTGGAGGACTCACAAAGACAAAAGCTTCCTTTCAATTAAATAACTTCTCCATGCCTGGAAAAGCTACTTCTGATTCACCTGTTCCTCTCCTGTATCAATCCAGCAAAGGATGATAGTGATTCTGATTGCAAATACCTGGTTTCACTTCAGTAAATAAAAGTAAATGGAAGAATGTGGCTGTTCTGTCAACCTCTGAGCTCTCCTTTTGTATCTCTGCTTGCATTTGTGAAAAAGCATCAAACAGGTCTAAACGTTCTTCACCTGGTAGCCTACAGCTATACCAATACAGCCTGGTAAAAAGGAAGCTGCCTTCCTTTTGTTGCTTTATGAAATACTCGGCTTTTATTTTTAGTTTAGTTTTTTTCCTGCCACCAGCAAATTGCTAGTGCCTCTGACTGGCAGGCAGGATTGCCTGAGCCTCATTGCCGCACTTCTGCCACCGATGCCCAGGGCTGAAGAGAATTTTGAGAGCATGAAAGGCAGGCTGAACACAACTAGGCACTGGATTTGTTTTTGGGTTTTTCTTTCCTGAGGACTTTGTTTCTCTTTCTTTCATCTCACATATTATTTCCAGGCTTAAGAAGGAGACAAAAATAAGTGTTTGTTGTTCTTCTGATTTTTTTTAAGAGAAATTCTCTCCCTTGAAAAGGGAACTATGGTGAACCATGCTTCCAGGGGGGTATCTCTTCAGTTTTCTTCACGACACTGCTGGGCACGTTTGTAGAAATGCAGAAAAAATCTGTTTCTAGTTAAGCATTGTGGCAATGGCTGCATATACCTGGAAATCCTAATAAGCCACTCCAAGTTACAGGAAGTGAAAACCACAAAAATCAGATGAGAATTAAAGCCAGGGCATCTCTTGCATTTCATGTCATTTGAATGTGAGTAATGAAACCCAGCAACCATCACTCTTGACTGTATAAAAATTGTGCATGAGCGGGTAGGCACTTTAAAGAAGAAATATAGTGCCAAAGTCATCTTTGCTATAATGTCCTCAAACTCACTGGAGTCATAGTAAGAATTAATTTGTTTCATAATGTTTGAAGACTGGAGGAAAAATGAGTTAAAGCTTTCTGCCAGAAATTCCAATCAGCTTTGAAGAGGTAAATGAATACTACTAAACATAAATTAAAAAATAAATTTAAAATTACACATGCAAAAAAAAAAAATCCCACAAAACCTTCTCTTAAGTACTCAAAAGTCTGATGTTTTTCGTCCTTTTTTCCTGTCTGTCCAGTGGTTGTTCTTAGTGAAAGTTTACTAGCACAATTTGGAAAAACGAACTTTACAGCCAGGAACAAGTTAAAAGAAATATATATTTTTTATTATTCATAACAGCATTTGCAAGAATTGTGCAAACATATATCCACTGAGACTGTGACAACAGAAGAGCTATTGTGATTAAATTCAGCTCAAATACTCTGCAGTAACTACTTGTACAATATGGAGTAAGAAGAAATAGTAGTGAAGTAAATAGAAGAAGGGAAATTGAAGTCTGCTTGTAGATGTATTTTGAGAGCTGAAATAGAAACTAATTTGAACACTTGAATTATTCACTGTGAATTACTCACTTATTTCTGCTGAAGATTTGGCCCACGATAATGGTTTGAGATGGAGAACTGATATGCTGTTAGAAAATGCGTGCTGTCGTTTGAAGCCTATTCCAATCAGCATGGAAGTTGTTAAAATTTTTCTAAACATGTCAATTATGGATTCTGTGGCCAGTTGCCTGATGGTAAGAGAGAAGTAGGAAACCTCGATGATTAAGCTGTTTGTGAGTACAGTACAGCAAATTATTCAGCAAAACTGTTGCAGCATCTATAAAGGGAGAAAGACCTTAGTCTCTGGCCTGATGCTGTGATGAAGAAAATGCAATCTTCTGCATTACCCATGTCCTAAAGATTCCTTTTTCATGATCATGCTTTAAAAAATTACTGGGAATTGCTTCAGTATTATCTTTCTGGCACTGGGCTTTGCCAATCAGCGGAATGTTTTACACTGAAGTGAGTGGTTTCTCTAACTGCTTTTGGCCTTTAATGTGACCTTTACGGTGAAATACGTAGTCTTCAGTGAAAATGTTTATAGCTGCCAAACAATTTTCCAATGCAGCTGGCTATTCTTAATCCTGAAAAACTAGTAATGATACAAACGGTTGATTATGGTTTACAAAGGCAATAAACCTCTCAGTATTGGCTGTTACCAAAATAAACTGACATTCTGTTAACTGTTAAATAACAAGTCATAAACTGCTGAAAACAACCAATTTCTTGTGGATTATTGCCTGAATAAATTTCAGTAGAAAGTACAGATCATGAAGTTGTGAGCAGCAGATCAGGCCTAACAAAATTTTATGTATTTCAGAAAGCTGAAGGATCTCCAGAACATGATGCAAATGGTAACGTACATTAAACAAAGATTGTCTGCTACTTTCTCTGTTGCAAGACTTGTTACCTAAAGATGCAATCTCTTGCTGCTTTCCATTGTTTCTTCAGGTGTTGAAAAACCACTATCACTATGGGTATGTTTAGCCCATCAAGAAGGCAGAAATGAGCTTTTTTCAATACCCAGCATCTATATGGGAATCTGCACTGGCATAATTACTATTGCTAATCTTGACAGCAAAAATACTGTCAAGCACTCATAACACAGGCGCCATCTTCCCAATGGTGAATGACAGAAGATGTCTTCACCATAGCAACGAGCGTTATCTCCCAAGAATAACATTAACCTCCCGTTACCAGTTTTAAATCCTTGAGTACAAACAGCAGTTGCAAGATGTGTGTGCCTTGATTGTGTGTTTTCATCACTTAATACACATCGAGCACGTATTAGCTGAAGAGAGAAGACATTACTGGGAGGGGAAGCAATTAAAGAGCTAAAGCTGCGACCGTTAATAATCCTAACCTGGAAGCATGACCAAGGAGAGGTCTCCCGTTCACACTCATGAAAACAAGACATCTCCACAGCCACGGCTCTTGAACAGGAGCATCCTCAGGCTGATTTTGAAAGTCAGAGAGTGGCGGAAAAAAGGAGCAAAAAGAGAAGAAGAAAGAAGGTTATTTCTAATTCCCTCTTCCTCCTCTGCATCCCACCACCACTTTTTGTCAGGCAGGGCTGAAATCCAGGAAACTTGAACCAAATATTTTAGCGATTTTAAATTGCTGCATTATGCATTTTGTTCAGAATGTCACCTAAGCTTTTTTTTTGAGAAAAGCTGATGAAATTCCCATCATAATAGCCCTGCAGGATATGGAGATATCCTGGGAGTGCCATAAAAATGCCATTAAGAAACATTTCATTTTAGCCTCTGGAGGCTCTACACTTATCTGTTGTGACTTAAACTCTTTCTTCCATCTCTGCAAGAGAAGAACATGACACAGGAGTTGCACAAAATGAGCTTGGATCAGGGAAGATAGATTGTAAATCGAGACGTGCTAGAGCTAAATCATGTTCTCTCTCTCGATCTCTTATCTGAGAACTTTTATCCAAAAGGGTATTGAGGAAGTTAATTGCAACTGTTAAGATGAATCTTTAGGAAATATCATCCCCCAGAGCCATCCCTCCCCTGCTCCCCAAATCCTAGTCTGCAGTTCTTTCAAGGCTTCGGGTAAAAAATTATTAACTTGTGAATTTTAACCTCCTTATCCTTTCATACAGAGCTGTTCAGGCAGAGGAGCAAACTGCAGCTTTTCATTTGCAGGATTTAGGAATCTGGAGAAGCAGAGGATGACAGAGAAAGGAGGTGGCTTTCCAAATTAAAAAACTTACTGTAGTTGGCAAGCTAAAAACAAGGTGAAAAAAAGGATGGTTTACGTTCAGAGACTACAGCCTGTCTGAGATAAAAATGGGATGAAATTCATGCTGTAAACTTCTAATTACTTGTGAGGCATGGCTTCTAAATATACTGTCTTGCAAAGATGATTTTACATTTTGGAAAGAAATCTGAGGTAGCTGGAGTTATGCCACTGAGAAGCAGCAACACCGGCCTGATACACACCTTCCTGGACTTTGAGAACTTCTCTCATGTTGTGTCATCAGCAACTCCTGAGGAGGAAGTTGTGAGTACGTGTTGGCACAACTTATGGAATGTAAAGAACAGGTATGATTGTACTCATAAAGACTGTGGGAGTCTTAGTTGCTCACTGGAAATATATATCATAAAACTCTTGGGGGCAAAATATTGCAACTCACCTTTTGCCAATTTGCATTTTAATATTCTCAGGTCAGCAGTCATTAAACCATAGCCTGTTGTTAGTTAATTAAAAGACCACAGGCATCAGCTGACGTGTGAACGTTTGAAGGAAGACAACAATGTAATCACTCGCTGTCGAGGAAGATCGCGTTATACCATGCTCAAAGGGAGAGCTCTTTCTTCCCAGGTAAGGCAGATGGTTGGGAAGGAAATGCACTGAGAATCCCAGAGGACTACTGCTGGTTTAAATGTGAGCAAAGATCTACAACGTGGAGATGTTGAATGGCACCGAGACGATCCAAAGGCAGATCCCAGAAACTCCACTCTGCTACCGCCCTGTTCTGCTACAGGTGTGAGGAGGCTGCACACAGCGGGTTTCCATCACTGAAGGTCTCCAGTGCTGGAGAGGATGCATTCGGGTGCAGCCAGAATCAGCTGCAACCTGGCAGAGCCTCACAAGTCAGCACCAGCTCGCCAGGGGAAAGGATGGCCTCCAACCTTCCTCTCTTTCTCCAACAAACCATCTTGCACCTGCATGCTGTAGATGTGTTGCAAAAGAAAATGGGAAGTGTACCCTTGGTCTATTTGTGTGCAGCTCCCTTCCCTTGTGTAGGGACTCAAGCCCAGCTCTTGCAGGTCCCACAGAATATGTCTCATGTCAAGGAAAGAGAGGGAATGTCCTGGAATTTATTTTCTGCCCCAGAGACAGTTTGCTTAAAACACAGCAGCAACCCTTGAAAGAAGAAACTAAGCACACTTGAAGTAAATTACCGTTTTGCTGACAGCTTCAGCAGAGGCATCAAAGCTGATTACATACAGCATCTGAATTTGTGAGTTACCTGCTTCAAGACTCAAGTGATTCTGTATTTTAATCTGTTGGAGAAATGGATAAGAGTCTGTACACCAAGCAGTGGGTGTGTAAGGATCCCGATTGCTCAGGAACACTTTACTGCTATGGACAGATCTGGAGGAAAATACATGCCTAAAACTTTTATATTGTGCAGGGCACAGTGAAGGCAAAAAAGTACCACTGGATTCAGTGATCTAGTTTTTTCATTCCTCATCTTCACACCATGCAGTTAGGGGCAGCAGCTACACAGGCAAGCACCAGAGCTGGCACAGGGCACAAAAGCTGTGTAAGTGTGTCACATCCATGGAGAGATGTGATAACTGTGTATGGGGGGAAGCACAACCATTGCATCCAATGATTCCAAGCACTCTCAAAGTCGTTATTGTTTGTTAGGTGCCACTGTGGTTTGTATGTTCGTCTCCACTATTCATTCAATTTTTGAGCTCATTTTGTGTCTGGCATAGCTGCTGATGAGGCATTGAGTGTTTTTTTTTTCACAGCATTGTTGGCATCCGTGGTGTTTTTGGGCAAGAACAAGTAATTGTCATCCAGGTAAGATGGCTGACCCATGAAGCCAGCAACAGGTAGGGAGGGTGTGTGGGAAACAGAGAGAGGACGTATAAGGTAAACAGTATGAAGTGAGAGAGAAAGCAAATCTTATTTTGAAGAGATTTCTTCTGAAGGAGGAAGAAGATTATCTAACCTTTATTGCAGAGAGTTTTCATTTTGATGTTTTTTACTGATCGTGGCAGAGTAGAGATTCATGGTGAAAAGCCAGCCAGGAGAGATGAGTTTGATGAGAGACATACCTGATGTTTTGTTTGCAAAGTGTCTCCAGAGCTGTTTGAAGACGAAGGTCTGACTAAGGTCAGTAAACAAAGATGTGTTCCTTTTGTTTTTAAGGCACTTAATGGCACATACATTTTTATTTTGCACTGCCAGTTTCTTTATACAAAATGAACGGTGCTTTGTGTGTATGTTTTTTCTATGCAAGTGCAATCAAGATAAAAAATAAAGTAAAAAAATGCTTCTACAGAGTGATGTTGTGCTGCACGACTGGCAGTAGCAAGCAGGAACTCTCTGGGAGGGAAGCACCCGGTTAGATGTTAATAACATACCATTTTCTGGCTGCTACTTTCTTCATATACTTTGAATCAGAGAGATACAGGGGCCCCTGAGCCAGCTACGTTTTCCTCCATATCTGCAAGTAGACAATAAAAAGCGTAGGCTGGGGTGTGTGTGTTTCCCACCATGTTAGCATTTTTACCCTCCAGTTTGCTTTCCTCCTTTAGGGCTCTCTGCCCTCGACACATGCAGGGAAGTTCCATGCTGTTGCAGTGCCATTCTGCACAGCTCTCCCAGATGTTGTTCCATCTTCTTATGTCTGTCTGTAGGCAGGTGGATACCCCTGGAAACTCGTGCATCCAAGCAGGGGATCCTGAATGCAGAAACACATTGTTCATAGGGCAGTGTCTCACCAAACTGAGCCAGCGCTCTGCATACCCAGTCTGTAGGGTTCCCATGTGTATGCTGGGATACGTATGGGATACTGCAGTGGGGCACATACATACCAATAATAATACACCTACACACTGGGCAAGGACGCATCAGGGAATGGGCTTCCTGTGGGATAGCAATTGGCAAAAGGCTTTGCTTTGGAAACCAACCAAATCTTATGTCTCTTTCCTTTTTTTTTGTTCATTTGCTCTAACTATGGCTGCTCTCATTATCTTTATGAATGCCCCGTTCCTGTGCTTTGCTGAATTTCAGAGTGTGGCTATGGAAGAGATTTGACACATGCTACAGGATGGGAGCAAAGATGTATCCTCGGGACCATTCCCAAATTATCCTCATTTTGTGAAGCTGTCAGAAACCACAGTAATGGCCTTGCTGTGGAAAGGGAGTTTTGAATGGCAGTTTGTTTTATGACTCTTAATTTATTTCTCCTCCAGTTGCTGGGCTCATGACTGACTCCTCCTTCCCTCTCCCACTCACACTGTGCAGTGCTGCTCTGCAACAGCTTTCCTTGCATTTCACTCTATGCAGCCTCATAATTTTTACCAGTGTGAAACACTTTGGCAGATAGGCAGTGAAGAAAATTCGGTGTAACAAGCCCGATGCCTTAGAAATATTTTGTGTGTTCCTCTGCAAAAGAAAGAAAATGTTTTTTAGAGGAAAATATTCAACAGAAGAGATGTATTGCTGTATGGCACATGAATGCCGTTGCAAAGTTACAGATTCCTACAAAACATAATAAAACATAAAAAACAGCTCTGCTGCTAGCAGCCAACATGGGAAGCCATGGCTCAGCTGCCTGGGAGGAAAGGACAGGGAGGGGAGAGAAGCCCTCCAGCTCTCCCAAGCAGAGGGCATCCTGCCTTCCTTCTTCACACAGACATCCATGCAAAACTCGAACCTGCACTTGAACAAAGCACAAGCTGTGATGAAGATTTTCCAACTTGGCCCCTTCCCGCACTGTGTTTGAAAACACTGACATCCACTGCTGACCCTGAGCCAAGGGGATGCTCCTTTTCTTCCACTCCCTCCTCCCACCGCATTGCCTCCATGAGAGAGGTGCCTCTGTGACACCTCCGTTGTGGAGATGGGAAACAAGTCCTGCCTCCTTCCTCCCTTCTTGATGTGACAAGGGAGCCCTGTACCTGCCCCAATAGTACTTTCCTTGGAAAAAAAAAGGTGGTGAGGGCAGGGCAAATAGCTGTGGGCCATCTCTGAAACTTCCTGAAGCTCTAAGCCTGTGTGTGTGCAGGTCTTGCACTTCCATCAAATGATGGGAAAGCAGGTCAAAA
Organism: Penelope pileata; assembly: GCA_013396635.1. Taxonomy (NCBI): domain Eukaryota; kingdom Metazoa; phylum Chordata; class Aves; order Galliformes; family Cracidae; genus Penelope; species Penelope pileata. The sequence continues at coordinate 1,118,826 of WBMW01003898.1, forward strand.
GAGCTCAGTTGGAAACAATTGGCAAGGATAGCAAAGCCTTACAAATTGATGTGCCTTTTGGGAGGGAAGAAGGCAGTGCAATCATTTTGGGCTTAATCATGCAAGGTGCTGAGTGCCTTCAGTCCTCATTCGTGTTGATGGGAACTGACAGTCCTCCGGCTACCTGGCAGGCATGGATGCTAGGTCAGTTCTCATTCCTCCCGTCCCTGCAGCCTGTCACTTCACTTTCTAAAGAATGTCTTATCCGATGTCACCTATAGCACAGGAAATTCATGAAGTTTCCTTTCAGCGTCTACTTGTTTATCTCCAGAAAATCAGAGGGATATGTTTTTCCCTCTGTTAGAAAATAAACTTCTAGAAAGAAGAAGGAAGCAAGATGATTTGATTCCCCGCCTTGTACCACCCTTCCCAGAATGCTGGGAAGAGACACGCTGAAAAGAACAGGCAACTTCTCACTGCCTGACTGCCTGCACAGGCTGAGGCTCTTCTTTCCCATTTCAAAGCACCGCTAACCCTCAGGGAGCATCTCTGAGCAGCAACCAGAGTATTTCTCAAGAAATGGATGCAAAGCACGCTTAATGTCAATGAGATCTTAGTCGCATGGTCTTTGAAAAGCAAAGAGGCCAAGATAAGTACTTTTGTTAGCATGAGAATGATAGTGTTTGATAAACAGGGATGGCATAGATCTAGCTAAGTGCTCATATGCTGAGCTGTGCAATTCACAAAATGTAAATGGGGTGCTTATCAGATGGATTATTTTCCAAAAGCACAGGCAAAATTACGGTAATTACTTTTCTTCCTGCTACATTATCTGTATTCCCAAGAAACTTTATAACTTCATACAGAAAATAAATAAATATTTACTTAAAACATAGGAACAGCTGTGTAAAGGATCCATTCACTTCCCACAAAATCAGCGTTTCTCATGGACAGAAAGTCGCTCTTGGCAGCCCAACCCTGTCACTTGGGGCATGGAGGTACAGGCATCTACAGTGGAAACTTGTCTCAAGGAGATCTCTGGATACTGATCTAGATTTTTAAGGGCTATAGTTTCCCTAAATCCTTTGATGTGTCCTCAAGAGAAATGATTTATTCCTACTCTTCTTCCTTCATCCACTGAATGCTTAGGTCCAGCTTCTTAGACATAACTACCAGCAGTATTGACAGGGAATAACTGATATGAAAGAGCCACTATTTTGATAGGACAAAGGGGAAAGGCTTTTAGCTCAAAGAGGGGAAATTTATGTTAGACGTTAGGAAGAAATTTTTTCTCAGAGGGTGATGAGGCACTGGCACAGCTGCCCAGAGAGCTGTGGATGTCCCATCCCTGGAGGCGCCCAAGGCCAGGTTGGATGGGAGCTGGGCAGCCTGATCTGGTGGGTGGCAATTTGCCCACAGCAGGAGGTTGGAGCTAGATGGTTAAGACCCCTTCCAACCTAAGCCATTCTGTGATTCTATGATTCTATTTTAATGTGAAATAAAGATTTACATACTTTTCTCAATCCACAGCACTTTTTGTTCTTTATATCTGTCTGTATATACCAATAGAATGGTTAGGGTAGGAGGGGACCTTAAAGATCATCCAATTCCAATCCCCCTGCAGTGGGCAGAAGCACTTTCCACTATATCAGGTTGAACAGGGCCCCATCCAACCTGGCCTTGAGCACTTCAAGGGATGGGGCATACATGGCTTCTCTGGGGAACCTGTTCTAGTACTTTACCACCCTCAGAATAAATAACACCTTCCCTCTTTTAGTTTTAAGCCATTACCCCTTGTCCTATCTCTACAGTCCTGATAAGGAATCCCTTCCCATCTTTCTTGCAGGTCCCCTTTAGGTATTGGAAGGCTCATGTAAGATCTCTCCCGAGCCTTCTGCAGGCTGAACAACTCCAAGCCTCAGTCTTGTTTCATCGGAAAGGTTCTCCAGCCCTCAAATGTATGTATACATACATTTGTTTGTATTTTGTAATTCAGAAAGAATAAATCTAAAGGAATAGTTTTAAAGTTAATAAAATACTCATCTGCCAAGACTGGTTCAGCTCATCAAACTGTATAGATCACAGTGTCATTCTTACACCAACTGGTTCTGTAGCATCCCAGAGCTCCAGAAATAAGTACACCTTGCAGCACTCTCCCCTCAATCCCAAACGTAAGCATTTTAGCCTGTTTTACTTGTTTTTTTTATTCTCACATATGAGAAACAACAAAAAGAAAAAACACTCTTGGGCACTCGTATGTACCTTGTTACATCAGTGTGATAGTGCTCACAGTCTTTATTGTGTTTTCCTCAAAATTTCCTCATGTTTTAGAAAGTGCTGTTTTGCTCTAACTGAGAAACTGACATGTAGAAAAGTTAAAAACTCCTTGCATGGCCTGGGAAAGTCAGTAAGCAATGAAGAATTCAAGCCACGCCTTCAGCTGGGACTTCCTCTCTTCCTTTCAAGCTTACTTTTAAGAAAAATTGGTCACAGCACCTTTCACATCTCTGACCCAGGAATAATGCAGTGTCTCTATGGGATGTATCTGAAGTTAAAATAACCCAACCGACTTCACTGAAACAGCCTCAGGGCACTCACCCCACTCATCACACCATTCACCATGAGTTCTGAGGATGGGAAGAAGCAGCTGGGTGGTGTTACAGACTTTGGCAAAAAGCCCAGAAAGACATCTATTCCCTCAGTGACAGCACCAAGATCTGAGAATACCTCCAGTTCTTAGGACACTGCTTCAGCCTCTGGACTAACATCCCTATAAAATGCAAACATGTACCATGCATGACTTAATGTGTTGTGCTTGGCAGCTAGGCAGAGACCTTCTAATAGAATCATGGAATCATTAAGGTTGGGAAAGACCTCCAAGATCATCTTGTCCAACTGTCCATCTACCACCAAGATTTCCCACTAAACCATGGACCTTAGTGCCAGAATAGGACTAGTGTAGTCCCCAAAACATCCTTTTGAGCCTAATCAACATGAAAGTGCAACCTCATTCACTCCAGCCCATGCTGTAAGTACATGGAAGTCATTAGAAACAATGCTGTCCTGCAACACATGGGTGCAAATAGTTGGAAAATATCTCAGAAGCTATCAAGTAGGTAATTGAACATGTTGACTGCATCACTACATAAACTCCTTGAAAGAACAGCAAAGGGTGAAAACTGCTGATGGCAATTTCCACAGTAGAGTAATTTAGCTCAGAGGCAAAGAGAGCGGTGAAGGGGAGAGAGAATATATACGTCAGCGTGGGAGAGGGTGGATTTGTACAAGAAGGAGTGCATTAGAGTATGTGTGAGTGTGGAGGAGGGTTAGAAGTGAGCTTCTCAGAATTAGGGCAAATTCTGCACTGATGGTGGACCCTACAGAGAAGCTGTGTGCACATATGTATGCATTTGCACGTGTTTGGGCTAGGTGTCTCAGAGTCTCATGGACCTTGGTGTTTTTTTTTAAGACCCTCCTCTTAAATACATTTCCAGTTCTTGTAAGTGTAGGGGAAAAAAACTTGAAGGCAAAATTGAAGGCCAACTGAAGAACCGAAACCCGAAAGACGTACCAGGAATATTAAGCAAGCTCTAGCAATTTTTTTTTTTAATGGGGAGCATGGAAAGATAGGAAGGGAGAGATGGCAAGAGGACTCTGTTGCTATAATTGCCTGCTGCAAGGAGGCTGTTGCATAAGTAATATTTTCAAAAGAGGATATACAGGATGGGTGTGCATTCCAGCTCCAACACTGGGCAGTAGGACGTGTAGAGGGCCCTGTGCCACTGAGAATAAGGAGTAGGAGTTAAACTGGCACAGGTACTTCTTTCCTCCCTCTTTTACCATACCAGAGCATTCAGGTAGGCAAAAATAAGATGCTGTTTGCTGCAGCTCAGGGTCATTGAATGTATGCAGGAGCACACTGCTTCTAAGAAATCAAAGATTCAACCAGAGAAAAATTATGTTCTACAGCAACTTAGTAGAAAATATCTCTTTATTGAGATGTGCAGCAAAGCAAATCTGAGTTCTTTATGCACACTGCACCTCTCTCCAAAATATATGCCTGGCAAATGCAGTCAGATGTTTAGACTCTGGTTCCTGCACATTTCTGGTTTCCCTGGTAATCCACTGTAGCAGTATTCCAGCTCTGAGACTCCTAAACACAAATTTTTGGGCTCATTTCCAGTCACTTATCTTTCCAGTGGGAACAGTCTATTTCTTACCTCTCCCACTTAGGCACAGCAATTTGTACTTCTGATTCATGCTGGGGACAACTTAGGGGAAGATTTTACAGTGGTAATACCAATTGTCCCCTATCCCACAATAACTTCTAAAGTGCTTAGCAAAAACCTTGTGAAGCATGGGAATGTATGACAGGAAAATAAAGTGTTCATGTAAGTATCAGAATTGCCTTTACATTTCCCTTTACCCCCACGATCATGGTTACAAAAATAAGGTTTCTTCTAATCAAGAAAACACTTCACAAGGCAAAGATTTTACATTTAAAGTTGTTTTCTTATTTCCTTGATCCCTATTTCTGAAAGCATCTTAGAGTGAGGGAAATATATTCTCAGTGGCCATTGTTCATAACGAGTCATTGATCTCTTGGTCAGTAACTGAAAGACGTTATGCTGACCACACAAACCTGCAGACTAATATAACTGTGTTAAGTTGTCTGTACTTCTTTTTCCCTTGCAGTGATTTAGTGCTGCGTTGGCTAAGGACGACCAACATTTATCTGGGGAGCGTGTGTGGAATAGTTATATTCCCTAATTTTTCCAGTTAGAAACTCCTGCACATCAAGTCCCTGTAGCTGTGTTATGATCATGTAAAGGATTGAGAAAGCCCAATATGCCACGATCTTGTCTTTTTGTATTACTTCTATAGGAAATGGAATACATTTCTGAGATTTGTGCTGGCAGCATGCTGAGCTTACAGGGCACTGCCAAATGACTGGAAATGAATGTTTCTCTCAAGATGCTGTCTTCTCTTAGGGTCTTCTTTAGGAGTGAAAAACATCTGTGATTGACTGTCCGAATGGAACCTGATTTCTGGAAGTTTTACAGCCTTACAATGTGCATGTAGCAATACAAGAAACTGAGAGGTTGAGCATACAATAATTACTGTAGAAAAAAAAAAAGACTTTGTGGATTGTGTTTTACCACATTATTTTGATATTTGATTTGTACCTGTTTGAGTTTTGATTGCCAATTCACTTTATGCAGAAAAAAATATAGAGCAAGGATCAGCACTGTGTAACTAAGGTAAACACTGCTTGATCTCCCAAAGACTTCTTAATTGCTTCCCACTGTTGAAATGTCCTCTTGACTGTAGACTATCACAAACTCTACCTATGAATTTTGAAATTGGTTCAAAACGTTAGGCCATAAGCTGTCAGCCTCTCTTTGGAATAATTTAATGGTAATGAAGTTAAAGATAGCACTCAAAATAACTCCTTTAAGATGCCAAGTTATTAACACACACTTGCATAAATTCAACTTCCAAATGAAAGCTTTTACAAGATTCCTAAAAGTTTTGCATGTTAGAGCCCAAGTATGTTCATACACAGCTCATGGTTATACTGCTTAAGATACAGAAGTGATTGAACAATCAAGACTCATTGTCCAAAATCTACAAGAAATTCGAAGCACTTTTATTTTTTTCATTTGCTATGAGGTAAAATTAGTATTTTTATAGACAGCAGAATTAAACAGGAATTGTGGGTCTTGAGTTCTACCTTGGATCTGGAAGGCAGATAGAGTCCACTTAGCCTGAGTTAATCCCATACAAATGAGCTCATAGGTGTCCGCAATGAGGATGACTAAGGTGAAGCCGGAGGAGCCACTCAGCTGGCTGAACACAGGAGTGTGTATATCTCCCTAAACCAGGCATCTACATCTGGCTTGCTGAGGAGCCCTACAGACTACCTTGACTTAGGCTATTGACTCACTTTTCCTTTTCTTATTGGCTTCTCTTCTGAGGTCAATGGGAAAAGATAACAGCTGCTTTGGAGGTCTGGCCCTCATATTTGAATGTATTGAATCCTTGCAGAACTGTTTGTTTTACAATTGATTGTGTATTGGTATTTTGAGAAAGGGAAACACTCAGGCAATTGTGTACCTGGGGACTAGTTCAAACAAATGCATTGATAATGGTTAGCTTGTGAACAACCTAATTAGGAGGCAGTAACTTGGCACTGGAGTTAGTGCAACCAGCTCATGTAACAATATTGATCCACCATGTCTAGTTACATCCAGAGCTATTGCAATCACAATCACTGATCAGACCATCACTTGCTGGGATGACACTGCTGATGTTGGCTGGAAGGCCTCCTTATCCTCACAGGGATGGGTTATCTCTTGTGCACATGTATCGGGAAAAGCATTGCAGCCTTTTGCCATGATGATTGGGTGGAACAGAAGATCCTGCTCTCTGGAAGTGACTGCAGCCTCTCTGCATCTGATGTTCTTGCAGGCTGTGACGTTGTCCCAGGCCGTGTCTCTGGATATATCAATCCTCGGACCAACCTAATGAAGGTGCGATTACTCCTTCTGGCACCACGTCATCAGTAAGCTTCTCTTCAATGGATGAAACAGTATCTTAGAAGCATGGATGTGTGTGTGGATCCTAGTCCTACGCTGTTCCCTGGGATGACACGTGTACTCATGAGTAGAAAACTTCAACAACTGGATGAGAAAATGATGTTATTCTCTCATGGTTCCTTTGTATATTCTGACTTCCTCCTGGAAGAACAATGAACTTCTGGCTGGAATTGCATTTTCATTTGTCAGTTCATTTTTTTTTTATGCTCAGGATAATCCGTGTGCATCTGTGACATTTTTTCACAGGGCGTAAAAGCTACCTTTGCCCCTTCCACATCAGTGCAGGTCTCAGCCTCTCTGTGTCACTTGAAAACTTTCTCTGCTTGTATTACAGCAATCTTCTCTTTCTGTTAATACTTGGGACAGGTTGTTCACTTCGAAAAAATTTTAGGATTAAATATAAGGAACAGAAGGGAGTTTACATGGTTTGAACTAACACAGCACTGTATAAGATCATTAAATGACTATTTTTAGAAACTATTTTCTTTTTAGATGTATTTACGATGTATATCTATATAGCTTTTTCCCCTAAGTGTCTGGGGTTGGAAGCAATATGAAAAGTCATTTCATGTTTAAAATACCATCACATTCTCCTTGCTGGTGATAAATATAGAATTTGACACTAGGGAAATACTCCTGTATTAATCTGATCACCTTTTTGGTTTGTTTACTTTTTAATTTGTCCCTTCAGAAAAATACTTGTAACCTCTTGGACATAATCTTTTTCTTTTCCTCCAAAGAGATCCTGAGATGATATTGAATTACTTGGGAAATTAGATTTGTCAGCTTTGTTTCTGGTTCCTGATTACATTAATTTTATAATTAAAACCCAAAGATGTGTGTCTAATATGTATGAATCTACAAGAAGCACAAAGTATGCTTAAGCCCATACAAAAGAAGCAGTTTAACACGTGTCAATGTTACATTTCAGTGCAAGAGCGGAAATACATTTTTGGCATAGAGCTCAGAAAACATGTAAGCAAACCAAGCAAAAACTCACATATCTGAAAATTAGTCTGTGAAAATTAGTCTGTAGTCACTATCAGCTTTTGCTAAAACATACAAATACAAATTAATGGATTTCTGATCTGGTATGCCCTACTGTTTTTGCTCATTTACTCATCAATTACGGATGTCGCATTTTGTATTTTAGGCATGGTTAGGGAAGGAGAAAAAAGTTTAATTTTTAATTGCTTTTTCCTTACGTTTTTGTGAATTGGACGGATTGCCATTTACATATGAATTTGTCTTATGTATGAGATTGTCATTATATATGTTATACTACATGGATTGATAGACATTTTTCCTTAGCAAGAAGGAATTCCTCTCCTACCCACATTCTCTCAATTGAGTTTCCCCTGGTTCTGGTAATCTGATAAAATGCCAGCAGGAGAAACACACGTTTTCTCCCCTCCCCTCCCCTCCCCTCTTCCTCTGAAAGTAATGCCTCTGATTTATTTCCATGGAAACTACAACAGATACAAAGAGCACAATAACACTGTTAGAGCAAATTCTCAGCTACAAAGTATTAGTTTTCAATGTAGTCACCACCACTGCTGAAATGCACCACCCACCACCCCACTGTGCTCACAGCCACTGTTTGGGCTCCATAAACATTCTGCAAACATTGATGAATGTCAGTGGGTGCCATTTTTTCCTCATGGAGGAATTAAATTCCACACCTTTGCTTCATCCACACTTCCATATTAGGTGCTACTGTGCCAGACTGATCCTCTGCTGTCATCTGTTGCACAGCAACAATATGTAATGGAATATTGGTGCGAAGGTTCAACCTCTACTGCCATCCCACCAATGCCCACTCTGATGTTGGGGGCCAACATCATAAAGTAGGAGGCATTACCTTCAGATCATCCCTAATATAATTATTATTCACTTCCTATATCATACCAAACTATTTACTTTGTCCGCAGTACCACGACCTTCATGTGACTTCCATCTTCTGGACATTCCATGAATAAATCAGTGCCTATGTGTGCTGGCTGTGGCAGCGTTCTCTGCTGACAGTTGCCTTCAGGGAGCAGCGTTGGTTTGGGGGTGAAGCAACAGCAAGGTAGTGCTCTGCAGATTTAGGAGCACCGTGGGCAATAGCAGTTGTGGTCCCCCACATTGAAAACCCTGCCTAAAGTGGTAACATTGTGGGCTATTCCCTCATTTAACTGAACTTGCAAGGCTTGGGTGGGGGCGATGAGCAGTGGTCTAGTATTTCCAGTGAGTCACATATGAAGGTGGTTTCACTAATTCAGCATTTGCTTAACAGGGTGGCAATGCAGGATCCCAAACTGGACTGAGCACAAGATCTAACAATGGCTAATTGCAGCATCACACAGGTTGTCATGCACTGTATCCTGACTGAGATGTGGGAGCTATTCTCCCTCTTCCATTGTGGCTGGACTGTTAAGGGAAGGTCCATGCCTGACTACACAGGGCCTGCTGAGCAAAGGGTAGATTTTGCCCCTACCTGCCCGAATGCCAGACTGAGGCTTTGTAGCTACTTCCCTTAACCTGTCATATGGCAGGAGCCATAAGTCCCACCTTGCTGTCCTGAATTCACATGTTGTAGTAGTGTCAGTGCCTGAAGTCAGGTACTGGTAATCCATGGCCATAGTAAGGCACAATAGTTTGTGTTTCTTGCTTCTCATTTTGGAATTAAAATTTAAGTAGCTGGTAGTTTTTGTCTGTCAGGACAAAATGACTCTGAGTAGGTAGCCTTTTGTCTTTCAAGACTAATTCATATTATGCATTTATTTAAATCTTAATTGGATATAATTTGCAAATGCTCATTCGTTACTTTGTAAATTGTACGAGTTGCCATTTACATGTAAATTTGCACTGCATATGAAATAGTCATTACACATTATATTACATGGATTGATAGACATTTTTTCTTTTCAACCTCCCTCTACCCATATGACTTCCTGTAAAATAAACAGAAATTATGTAATGAACAATCTGGGAGGTGTGATATGCTGAGGAGATAGGAAGCTACAGTCTGTGTGAATGCTCTTGAGAGCTCACAGACACATAAGGACCTGCAGAGAAGACAGGAGGGGATAAAGGTCTGCATTGAAGGACCAGAGGGAATGGCCTCAGGTGGTGCCAGGGGAGATTCAGGTTGGATATTAGGAAAAATTTATTCTCCAAGAGAGTGGTGATGCACTGGCACAGGCTGCCCAGGGAGGTGGTGGAGTCACCATCCCTGGAGGTGTTCGAGATATGTCTAGATGCGATACTAAGGGACATGGTTTATTGGGCAATCTTGGTGGTAGGTGAATGGCTGGACTAGATGATCTTGGAGGTCTTTTCCAGCCTTAATGATTCTATGATTAAGAAGACCTGAAGAGAGGACCACTTAGAAGCATAGGAAGAACATCCTACCCATCCAATCTATGTGCTATGCTTCAAGGAATGGATTTCTTGTGTATCCTCATGTAAAATGCAAGCAAGTACCTTTCAGAGTTTGAATTCAGAAGACCGCCTTCAAGCTACATTCACTGGACCGTATGCCTCAAAGACATCTGAGGACTACTGAAAGCCCAGCAGTGGCCTTAGAATCACTGAGTGGTGAGGTGTGTACTTACAGCTGCAGTGGGGGAATGAGTCTGTCAGGTATCCTCAAAACATGCTGGATGGATAAAACCTGACACAGAGTGACAGGAAACAGAGCACTGAGACAACTTGCTTATCCAGCAGTTCAGCAGATGAAGTGCTCACCGGCACAAGCAAAATTAGGGTTTGTCCTCTGGGATATAGGACAAAGTGGTGAGCACCTCCAGTCACAGGATATTCTGTGAACTTAGTCTAGTGGCTAAAATCTTGAGCTCTCCGTCCCCATTCCAGTTAAAATCCTGATGTCAATGGTTGAGAATTTAAAAGCAAATTCTTGGTAGGAAATGTGTACCTGTTTGCCTGGCTTAGGAGTGTTGCTGAGTAGTGTCAATATCGGTTTCAGTCACACGTTCTCTTGTTCTCCTGTATTTCTTTAGCAACAGCTCTCAGATGCTCAGTGGTTCAGAAAGCAAGGGGGCTACAATCTAGCCCAAGTCTGTGTGTTGTCATGTAACACAACTGTGATTAACAATAACTTTTTGGAAATAAGTTATACTTCCATGACGTGGTGCAAAGTGGCAATTTCCCAACATCTGTAATGGGATAAAAGTCCTGCTACTCACATATAGCCTTAAACTTGTCAATCTCCTGCTTAGACTTCACATACCAGGAGTTATTTTCTTTGTTACTCGGCCCTTGATGTGTGCTGTTTATCTGGGCTCTTGTGGGATTTTGCGTAGCTTTTTTTTGCCAGCCCAAACATTCTCATTCAGTTTGTTTCACAATGCATCAAGTAAAAAGAGTTAATGAAAACCTTATTTTAGATTAGTTACACAGAAGAACAGTAGCATTGATCTTGGGATTGTCCGCAAGGGACTTTTTTGTAACCTTCACAAAGCTTTGAATTTCTCACGTGACTTGAACTCTGGAACAGCTTTTGCTTTCCTCTGAGCATTGCTGCATGCTTGAGTAGGGGAACTTGGGATTGATACAAATCAAACAGGTCTGAACTATCAGCTGAAACCCTATTTCTGGAAACCTTTTTGCTGCTCCATCTTCTTTGGAAATCAGCAACTGAAATCATTTCAAGGCTTTTAGTGAATTTAGGAAAAAGGTGAAAAGGTGTCCGGATTCTCTTTTTTAGATAGGACTCACACACTCCTGCTGCAGATAATTCACAGTCTTCTGTTGAAACTACGTCTTCCCGGCTGACTGGAACAATGCTGGAACTGTTTCAGAATAAACTTCTCAGAGGAAGAAACCATAAAGAAGTCCGAATAAGACACCCAGTGCTACCATATTTCTTGACTGGGAACAGCAAATAGAAGGCATTAAGCTATAGAAAGGCCGTGCAAACACGGTCATCACGTTTTTTTGTGATCAGACTAGCCTGCTCACTGTTAGCATGTAGTACTGTACTCTGCACAGGAGGGTGTGGCAGTGACATCATTAGTCTGCTTTTTGACTAGAGCTCTTTGACCAGATCCAGCTGTTTCACCCCCACTATCTTTCTCGTGGCCGTGAATGACAGCATATGCGCTCATCACTCTTGAAAGACAAACAGAAAGCTGAAGGCTGAACCCTGAACTTGCATAAATTCCTTGCTGCTTGCGTGACTAAAGTACATCAGTGAACTTCTGACCATCAGCCTGTGTTTTATTGCTGTAAGTAAAAAGCTCTGCACTGCAGAAGAGCAACTGTTCTGTATTGCATGGACCACCACCCAGTTCCATTTCACCTGGATGCACACCTCCATGTTTTTCTTTGAACATTTGAACTGCACAGACCACAAAAATCAAAGAAAGGCTGTAAATCCCATGTTATTCCCATTCTTGACTGTCAACATCTGAAAAAATTGGGACTTCAGCCTTTGTTCTGAAATCCTTTAAAAAGGAAGAAGTGCTCATAAATGGTAAGTAAATTTTGTCTCATTGCTGCTCCAAATCCCCATATCAACCTCTGTTTTAAGAGCATCTCACAGGTAAGGGGTTTGCTTTAGACTTTCACAGAATCACAGAATCACAGAATTGTAGGGGTTGGAAGGGACCTCGAGAGATCATCGAGTCCAACCCCCAACCCTTTAGCCAATCTCAAAACACTATGTGTGAACAGAAGGTGAAATCTTTTTCCTTATTTCTAATAAGACAAACCTCTTTGCAAGCTCTGCAATTCCAGACTTGCTAGGCTTATTGTGAAGGGGAAAGAATGGAGTCACCAGGGCGTATTTCTTCCTCAAGGAAGGCTGCCTTCCCCTCCTCAGTCACTGGATAAGTCTGTACTAGGACAGTAGGAGGTCCATTTTATAGATCAGAGGTTCAAATCCAGCCCTGAACCTAAACTTTTAATGAGCGAAAGTTCTGTGGCCTCAAGTCAGGGACAAACGTGCATTCTGCAGGCATCTCCTTTGTTTGCAGTTTGCACAGGTGAGGCAAAAACTTTATAGGGATGGAAATGAAATGACAGGTGATTTCTGTCCTTCTCTGCTGGGACGATATTAGACACTTTTCCTGTCCTGTCCTGTGGACAAATAGAAAGCCTGTTTTCAGAACCTGTAATTCTTTGTTAGCTGTATCAGCTTTGGACTGGTGGCATGATGTTACCTGTGGTCACTGGTCTGCTGAAGACAACAGGGTATGTTCTGCCCTGGTAAGATTTGAGCTTTGTTGCCTTCATCTAACCAAGTGATGAATTCCAGCAAGGGTGACAGTCAGAGTGGAGGGGCATGGGTCAGAAATGGGAATCTGAAATAAGTTCTGACTTACCAGCAAATCTTTGCTTTCTGTGGGCAATGTATGTCCTCATTAGCCTTTAAGGACAAGGAAAGCCTTCTGCTAATGTCACCATGCTTTATCAACCAGTGAACTGCAGGGCTGTAGGTTTTTCTTCCATGAGGTCTCCTTTGCCATCGAAAGTGTGTATGATTTGAGTGGGATATTGATATTTCTGGGATAGAGCTGGTTTCAGAGCAATTTTGGAAGGTCCTTCTTTAGAAGGGCTCAGACACAACACCCACACCCACTTGAACTGGCTCCATGGACAGAACCAACTAGAGAAATTCAGAAATCTTCCTTTATTCAATACCACCATTCTTTACAATGATTTGTGCAATCAAATTTTATATCTTTTTCTTCCCTTCTACCCCTTTTAGTTTATAAGAAGCTTCTGAGATGTCCTGGGATTTGTCTTTTTTTTTT
>WBMW01003898.1:1132540-1238111 GCA_013396635.1 Penelope pileata
TTTTGAGGGGAAGGTTTTAAGAAATAGAAAACTTAGCTAGATAAGCATATAATGCTATTATACAGAGCTATTTCAAAGAAACTACTTGAGAACGAATCTCTTTTTGGTCTTAGAGACCTGGAGTAATTGTAGTCCTTTAAATTCATAGCCTACCTTCTTCCAAATTAACCGGTCTTCGCAGACAAGCCCTTGGCTAACATATTCTAAAACTCTGAAATAGACAAACCCATGTAGATGCCAATGCCCAAGGGCCTAACTCAGCCAGCTTTTCACATTAAAGGCATTATGTCTTGTCTGCCTCAGACTTTTAAAATGTATCAGCTAATATGTGCTAATGACACACATTTAAACCCTAGTCTAGACAAAGCCTATGCGATTGCCCTCTGAATGCTTGATGCGATCAGCTAACATCCTGACAGCAGATCTGATTACCCCATTTTAATCACGTAAGGCTATAAACATCATGGAATTATCCAGCTTTTCCTCTTGATAAAGAACAAATCCTGAAGGCTGTGCATGGGAGCTAAGCCCCAGAATGCCCTCACGGGGTGGGACCTTTGCCCTTGTGCTAACAATCCTATCAGTAGGGATTGAAAAGCCAAGCTTGGCATACAGAGAAGCATAAATGCAGGGGAATCTGTTACACCAGGAGGATGAATTAGATGACCTAACAGTGATTTACTTGGACTACTGCTTTGACATTTGTGATTAGCTAAGAGTCTGACGGGAACAGGAGGTGGGGAGGTGAGCAGGAGCAGAGACATGACTTCACGTCTTTGTACAGCATTGATCAGATTAACACACCTAACAGCTTTCCTGAGCACATTTTAAAACAGGTGTTGAAAAATTGGAAAGGATATTAAAAAAAAAAAAAAGAAAAAAAAAAGGACACAATGATTTGCAGAAGGGAAGAGAAATACTTTATAGCAAAACACTTAGAAGCTCAATCTGTTTAGTTTATGAGAAAGAATACTGAGAAGCAAGTAGACTACAATATATAAATATCTTCACAGGGAGAAAATATGCAGTACTAAAGGATTATTAAATCTTGCAGAGAAAAGCAAAACTGGCTAAGAAGAAGCCAGAAAAAAATCAAGTTTTGACAATGCTGATCTCTTCTAACAAACTATGAAACAAAAAAGCATCTTTCCCATCACCTGATAAGTTTGATTATGGCCAGACGATTATATGGGATATGTATTTTAATCCACCATATGCTTTTGGAATCACGACAGAATTAACTGTAACTTGGCTATGCTACAAGCAGTCCAAGTGGATTATTTCTTTTGGGCTTCTATACAATGTCTACAAAGGCATATAAATTGGCAGGAAATACTTACCAGCCGTAATTCTGAGCAATTGATTATAATATTGCTATGGTAGGGTTGGAGAAGTGCTCTCTACTAGGTTTAAAGGAACTCGTTTTTTTTTCCTTCTCCTGCCCCCCAAATATCCCTGTTGAGAGACAGTACAACACTGGAGCGATCTCATTAATTTGGAACTGCCGCATTATTTACTACTCAGTTTGAGGCAAAAGTCTTAATCAAAGTTACTCCTGAGCATACCCATTTGATTCTGTTTACAAATTAGGGTTTCCACATATTCGATGTAATGAGTTTATGTAGTTAGAAGATCTGCACCTTGTAAATATAATTTCCTGATTTGGCTGCTTTTCAGTTTACTTACTTGTTTTAGAAACACTCAATTTAAACTCAGTAAGTCAGTCCAAGCAGTCACGTTGACTGTGCTCTCCGAGAGTCTGGGAGAAAGAACAATGTCCTGCAGATCTTATCCTGCTTTATTGGCAGTTAATGCCAATAAATGTAGGAAGATTTCTTTTTTTTTTCCTGAGTATCTCAGCAGTTGCTGCTAGAGGAGACTATAGAATTAGTGCATGGAACAGAACCAGAAGGAATTTACTGCAGTTTCTCTGTTCTTTTGAGGGAAAAGTCAGGGTAAAATACCTGCACATCTTGTCAGGGGAGCCACAGTGACAAGCCAAACAGGACAAGAAAACTTGTACGTATTGTCTCACAGGAAAAAGATGATACAAGCCTCACACTTCAAATTCTGAACACTGAAGATGCATTTGATTTGATCCTGCTTCAGGGCAATGGGCAGAATATGATGCAAAGTGCACATAGTCCCATAGCAGACCTGGCTACTACTGGAGGCACAAAAAAATGTCTCCACATCAACCAATTCCTTTCTTCCTTCTCCTCAGACCTCTTCCTCCTCAAATCAACTCGGTGCAGAACCTTTTTGTCATACTGTCATTGATTGTGAAAACTACTCTGATTTTAAATAACACAATGCTTGCAAGACCAGAATTTTGACTTAAACAAACCACCCAGAATACTTTCATAACAATTTTTTTGACTCTGAAATCAATAGTCTTTTCTGTACATGATGTGCAACTAAATGTAGTTACGCATTGCTTAACACTGGATTTTCTTTAAATCTCAGTATTGATGCTCCTTTAGTGAATGTGATAGTCTGGTAGTTGTGAACATGCAAGCTTTGCCTGAAACATACAATTAAAAATTGGGCTTCATTATGCGCAATAGCCCAAGATGGTATTAGAAATTTCCTTTTTATTAATGGGGATCATGACATCTTCATCAAAGAGTTTATTTTTTGTAGGATGCAGTTTAGCAGAGAGGGTACACTCATCACCCTTGAATGTGCAGGGTGAAATGCACATTAGCCCAGGAGGTTTCCCACCTCCTGTCTCTCTTAATCCTTCAAGTGGGAATCGAACACAGTGCAGCAAGAGCCTGGCCCCCAAAACTGATGAAAGTCAACTCTACTACCACTCCAAGACAATTCAAAACCAAGGATGAGATATAAAGCTCTCATAGAAAAACTGGCGTTCAGGCCAATTGAGCTCACAGCTCTCTGCAAAACACCCTAGGCATGTTTGCTCAATGGTAAACCAAATCTTCTTCACTAGTTTCTGTTTCAGAAGAGGGGACACTGCTATAACCTTCAACCATAACTTGCAATTTCATGCCGGGCCATTGCAGTCTTATCTGTTGACCTCCTGCTTAGTTTGATGGTGCGCTGTCTTTGGCCTCACCTTTTGGTGTGTTCTTTCCAAGTATCACTGTGAGGTTCCCACTAACTGTAAACGACATTTAGTCTTGCCAAATGTGTGACCTCCTTCAGCCTGACTCAACAGGAGAACCTGCTTTAGGTCATTCTTGCACTACTTCACTTCACTGATTATTACTTAGCCACTTCAACATCTTCCTCTTTCCAGGTGAGAGCACACTGCCTTCTGTGGCAGGTGACCAAGCCTCTGTTCCAGTCATCAGGATAAAGTGACATAGAGGCTGGTTAGTCTTCCATCACATGGTCTTCTTTTTTAATTACGGGTAAATGACATTAATTTCATGATGTTTTCATGGAATCACAGAATGGCTGATTGGAAGGGAGGCTGTCCACTCCAGCCCTGCTCCAGCAGGGACACCCAGAGCAGGGTGCCCAGGGCCACCTCCAGATGGCTCTGGGAGATCCCCAGGGAGGAGACCCCACAGCCTCTGGGCAGCCTGTGCCAGTGCTCCGGCACCCGCCCAGCACAGCAGTGCTCCTGGTGTTCAGAGGGACCTCCTGTGCTCCAGGGTGTGCCCATGGCCTCTGCTCCTGGCACTGGGCACTGACAAGAGCCTGGCTCTGTCTTCATTGCATCCTCCCTTCAAGTGTTCATATACATTGATGAGATTCCTCTTGTCAGGGGAGAGATGAGATTTCTCTTGTAAAAATTTCTCAGCTTTCACAACTTTTGCTGCAATGCCCAACAGTGCTGAGAGTATTGTCACTCATAGCCATAGCTCCAGGGGTTTAAAGCCATCACTCAGCGATACACTTCATACAGAGTGCATCTTTCTGAACTGTGATGGCATCATATTGACTTACAGGCTAAAAGGTGCATTGCTGGAATTTAACTAGCTTCCAGAACAACATCATCTTAATCACAGAATCACAGAATCATTAAGGTTGGAAAAGACCTCTAAGATCATCTAATTCAACTGTCATCTCTATAAATCAGTAACATATCTGCAAACAAGTCTTTTAAAAGTAGTTTTCTTGATATTCCTCCCATTGTACCATTTTCAGGATCCCCAGGTAGAACCCCTAAGGGTCATCACCAAGACATTTCAGCAGCTAAGTGGTGGAGCTGAGCACTTTCATCCAGTTTCCCCCAAAGCCACTGAGCACATCCCTTTAAAGCCAATTTTGGGGCCCAACCTCATTCTGAAAAGGAGTCCCCATGAGTTTCAAGGTCTCAGCTAATTTGTTGCAATATTGCAGGATGTCTGCATGCTATTTAAAGTCCAGGTCTTTCATGATGATATCTAAAGGCGACCCAAGGAGGATCCCTTTTAGCTGGTACTACACAAGGACTAAAAATCCACTCTCTTCAAGCACTTACAGTCTAGAAAAAACAGGAAAAAGGAAGGAAAAAGGAAGAGAAAACACAAGCAGGGCAAATGTGGTGACTGGGCTACGAGGTCCTGTCAGTTTTAAAATATTTTCTGGCTATCTGGGATGGGAGTTGTTTTGTGGGAGAGGAGATGAACTAAAAGGAAAAAAAAAAAGGAAGACATGAGATAAGAGGGAGAACATAATATAATGAAAAAATATGGTATGAAAAAAGGTGAGGTGAAAGTTTTCTCACATCTTTTCTCCCCAGTGCCATCCATACACATTTATGTTACAGTGCTTAAACAAGAGCTGTCAGACCTAACACGTTTTCGCTTGAGTTATTCATACATCTGTAGGATCACAAGAGAAGAAAGAGTAGCTATCTAGATTAAACCAGTCAATTTTCATTAACATAACTGGTACATTACTAATTTCAACCAAATAACTTACCTTAATACAACTCCTGCAGAAAGCATAGTAGAGGTGTATGTTCTTTAAAACATTTTTGGTGTGCACTGGCTGAAAGCATAATTTTCTCCCATAACAGACCTGCTAAGCCTCTTTCTTTTTCCCTTTTGTACAGAATTAACATTTCATTTAATATTTCTATGTTCCAGGTAGATGCCAGAAGAGAAATAGGTCCTAAAGAAGTAATAACTAACAGCCACGTAAGAGAGCTTCTTCTTGTCTAATCGCAATTGACACTAATTGCTGCTTATTGAAGAACTTGAGTGAAACATCACCCTGACATGTGTCTGGATACTCACTGCATCTGTTGCAATTTGCCACATTTTCTGCTGTTGGTGCCCCCATTTTAAAAGGACAACTCTCTTCTGGATGGCCTACACAGAGCTGTGACTTCTAGGGGCTGCCGTTTCTTACTTAGCACTGTGCTAAATGCTGAACTGATGCAGTTCTTCAAAGTAGGACTCTGGGAGGAGCCATTCCCACCATACTCGCTCAGTTGGCTTACAGACACCCCTCTTCAGCTTTTGCTGGCTCTTACACGAGTGCTGTAGTACTGTGTTTTTTACAGTAAATCCTGAATAATGATTCAGGTCAATGTCCCTACCTAAGGACCACCAGAAGTTATTCCATTTCTTGTCTGGCCAGAGGCCAGAAGCATTAGCTGGAAGTTAGAAGGAGCAACTAATTGGATGCACAGCGACTACCCAACACTGCACTGGAAATGAGGTTCATTTTTAACCTGGCTGCCCTTCTGAAAAACAAATGAAGTCTGTTCAGCTAAACAAAACTCCATGCTGGTGTTTCTTCTAGTAATAACTTCAGCTATTTTAATTATAGTTAGTCTTGCAAGCTCTTTTTCTGATTTCCAATTAATTTATCCAAGTTATCTTAAATTAAGAGTTGAGGACAATGACTAATGCCAGAAGACTCTTGCTGGGTTGATAAGAATTCAAAAACATCAGAAGAAAAACTTGTACAAACAATATGGTAGAAGTCATATTTATTGATAAAAATTAATATATCTGCTATAAAATTTGTAACAGTAATGCAACTGAATATTTATTTTGATGCATAAACCTTAATGTTACATACCAAATACAATACAGTAACACTGGTTTCCTCCTTATTTACATGTTTATGAAAATTGATATGCAATCCATGTTAAAAGAACTTGTAATGGAGAATAGTTACATTAGAAAAATAATATTCTTGATAAAGCATTCTCGAGGACTCCAATCACATTTTCAGGCCTCTTTCAATAAGGCAAAAATCCCTGGTACAGCATATAACTTAATTTACAAAATACAATAACTTCAGACACATCTTCAAGTTTTCTTTTGGTATGCTTTTCCCCACTGTAAAATTACTTAATTCTCTTACTAAACAGAAAGAACTTTCAGTAACGAAACTTAATGAGTTCTACTACATATTACATACACATCACTGTGGCTTAGTGACCACAGCTGGGCAATCTTTCTCCTTAACTGTTTGCTCAATGAGCTTTTCTTAGATGTAGGACATGTAGTATTTTGAAATCATTATGACTGTGGTATCTTTCTTCAGTTTTCATAGGAAACAGATCTGTCACATTTTGAAAGTTTTTTTTAAATTATTTTATTTTATTTTAGGAATTGGTGCACAACTACATTTCCACTCACAAGAGAACGTCACAAATGTAACTAAAATTAGGCTTGGATAACTTTGAAAACATACTACTATGTGCCAAAACCCAAATTTCTTACTTTAATACTTTATAACCCTGCCATGCTCTAGGAATTCTTCTTCTGCATAGCTTCATTACTAGTCACAGTCAGACAGTTTTAATTCCTTCAAAGGCACAGAACTTCCACCTCTTTTCCAGTGTTGCTCCTACACCAGTGAATTCTTGTTTAAACATGCGTGGCAGTCTCATTAAAAGCATTTCTATTTCATTTGCAGAGATCTGTGAGAAACAGAAAGGTAAAATTAAAGTAAGAAAACTGCCCTGTAGATTGGAAAGATTAAGTAAGTCAAAAATAAAACCAGATAGATAGATAGATGAGGAAGTAAGTAAGTAAACAAGTAAGTAAACAAAAAATTCCAAAGCAAGTGAAAGGAAAGCCAACTATTACTATTTTTAACCTTAGTCTGATAAGAATTTCCAGACTTCAAAGGAAATGCAGATTTCTTGCAGGAATGATTCTGGCTTTTTTTAAGTGGAGTTTCGTAGCAAAAGAATGACAACTGCTGTGTTGGGGCTGCTATCACACAGTGTTGTACAAAGTCCATCTAAGAATGACACTTGCGGGTACAGTTATGAGGAGGAGAAAGCCAATAGGACCTTCTGCTTCCTCCTCATCCCCTGAGCTCTTGAATCCTTCTCCACTTAGCTCTATCAATTTTTCTCTTGCAAAAAACCTAACACAGAGAGATTATTTTTAGGCAGCTTCCTTTTGTTACTTGGAGCTGACTACCCATGGAGTTGTCCTCTCCCAGTCTGGCCCAGTTCAGCAGCCCCAGACAGAAGAGCAGTGAAGTTCCTGACTCAGCATGGCTTGGGATGCTTCTATTGTCTCGAAACCTTAATAATTGGTCACAATTCTAACAGGAAATATGTTCTCACTGCAGAAAACACTTTCAAAACCACAATCTTCCTGGTATAATCCATAGAGAAGCCAAGAAATGAATGGTCATGGAAAACAAACCATTCTATCTTGCAGCTACTTCTTTGAAAGCAACGGTCATGCAAGGAACAGTAAATAAATATATGGGTTCTGCTTGTCATCCACAGGTATCTCCGTGATTTGATAGGCTTCTCTGGCAATGGTGATATTTCTGCTTATTCATACTAGTAGGATGCTGCCATGGTGGAAAGTTTTATTTTCAAAGCAGTGTACAAACATAAAGTATACTAATTACACCTCATTACACCCAAAGGAATTGAGAAAGTATCTATCGCCTTTTATTTTTCCTGGAGAGGTTAGTGAGACAGAAAGATTAAATGATTTGTTAAGGTGGTGCTGAAAAATCTGTTCTGGAGTCAGTCTAGAGCCCCATAGTAATCAGGTCCATCTTTTATGTACTGTTATGGCAGTAATGGATAGCTGGTTGCCTTTGGGTAATGTATCTGAGCTCTGCACAGAGCCCTCAGCCCACATGAGTATGCTGACCTTATCATTCCTGTTCAGGTGAGGAATGACAGGCTAACCATGGAAAGTAATTGAAATTAATCTCTGAGATTGCATCTCAGGATTGCACTATTAAAAAGTAATTTGTTGCTACAAGCAGTTACTTCCAAAGCAAACCAGTGAGGTCAAATTCTGCAGCTCATGTTTATTATGCACAAGGTAGCTGCAGGGGCCGGTACTTTGGCATCTCGGAGGGACAAAGACCATGCCCCATCCATGAAAGTTGTGTCTGCAAGCTAAAGGCTGATCCTGGCAGCCTCACAGCAGTCAAGAGGCTGCTCACATAAGTGGAAATTCAAGGAGTCCATAAGCATGCACAAGGAAGGACTGCAGCAGTAAAGGGGGAGGCAGCTGAAGACCTTTCCCTACTCCCTTGTTTCTGAGGGTAACAGTGGACTTTAAAGCACTACAAAATCTGAGCTGTCATGGCCTGTACATAATGCCTAAGAGCATAATTCTTCTCTATGCAAGCTCTTTTATTTCCAATGGACTTGTAGCTCAGGATCTCCTATGCTTTTAGAGGATCTGCTTTTAGAAGATCTCCTCTGCTTCATAGAAACAAAAGAAGGATCCTCCAGAGGCACGAAGCAGTCCATCAAAGCAGCTGGAAGGCGATCTTGTCTATGAGTGGCATGGCTGGAGGAAGTCTTCAGGAATGAACATTACCAGGATCAATGGAGGTATGTCTAACAGGCACAACACAAGGAATGTTGCTCACATTCTGAGCCCAGGTGCACATCATGGCTTCATCTTCACTCCATGTTGCAAGAAGATCTGGGCAAGCACAACAATCCCCATATTCAGATGTATTGGCAGATGTGGACCAGAGCTGCTGCTGATCAGAGGGAGACCGCTGCACCTGCCCAGTATCTTCTGCAGTCTAGGATCTTGCAGAGCCATTGTTTAGCACTGAGAGTGGCATTCACCTGATCAAAGGAGGCTATTTCAGAGCTGAGCTTCTCTTGACTTGCTTAACTTTCAGTGGAGAGGAACAGGCACTTCTGGGGCTTGATTCATCTCATCATACAGTACATTTTTACAAGACAAAGTATCTTATTCTGCAGGTATACATTGGCTATGGACTGCAGGAATTGATGCATTAAGAAATATTCTTCATGCTGTAGTGTGTTGGCCTCACACCTGTGTTGTCCACTGCTCTCTGAATTTACCAACAGGCTTAGCCAATTCCTCTATGAGGCCCTCTGTGCTTCCTTGTTAGACAAAGGATATGCTTCATGGTCCACTTATGAGTTCATGAAAGTTCATGTTCAGTGTGACTCAAGACTAACAACTTTTAGAAGAAAAAGGAATCACCTCCTAAAACTCCCTACAGTGTAGCCATAGCTACATCTGCCTCTAACAATGTTTTCTTTCTCCTCACCTGTATTCATCACAAAATCAGCTGATAGTCTGTGCCATTTAAAGCTCTGCTTCTCTTTGTCACAAAGAATAGCTAACCAGGGCAAGGCAAAGGACTTCAACACAAGTACGTGCATTGTAATTTGCGAATGAATAAAGACTGTAAACCCCCAAGCCCCATATCCCATTATCTTTCTAATGGAAACACACGGAGAGTCTAACCTGAAGTAAAGAACAATACAGTATTTCTATAGAGAAAACAGATTTTGATTATTTTTTTTTACCCTAGAGTCCAACTGCTGCATATAAGACCAAAGATATTCTATATTGGCTCCAAAAGGGTGGACGTGAAGAAATGTGGATATGATACCTGTATTAAAAACAAATGCACACAAAGTATTGAAATCACCTCAGACAGCATATCATTAAAATAAGCAAAAATACATCTGAATAGACTGCTCTTGCAAGTTTTTCGGTATGAATTATGATTCTTATTTTTCTTACACAGCCCAATAAACATAAGAAAATGGCACATTTTTAATACAGTCATAATAACATGGTAAACACAATAGCTCATCTTCAGGAATGACAGCAGTTAGCACGTAAGTGACCAAGATAATATACTGATGAATAAAGGAATTTCTAAACAAAGACTTGCTGGAAGCATTTCAACTACCAATTTTATGCTTGATTTACCAATATAAAATTGTGGATATTGTAATGGTAAAATTATTGCTTTTTTCCCCTTCACTGGATGCTCTGTTGTGAAAACGTTTCATATAATTGTGTCACAAACCGCACTCCCTCACATTTTTCTAGTAATTACTCTGATGCTGGTTATGAAAAGTGTTTAATCCATATTACCCCTAACTGCTACTGAAGAAAACACAAATCCTTTATGACATATTTACTCATTTATTTTCTTTTAAAAGAGAGCTAGTTCTGTCTGTCTTCATTGTTATTTACGGGATTGCTGTTAAAGGTGTGGGAATAAAAGTGGTTTAGGATGAGTCAGGATCTAAGTCTAGTGATTTTTTCTGCAGTGAAAAGCAAGTGACAGCACAATAATAACCATAGAAAACAAGATTTGGGGCATCAGAATTGCTATTAAAAGCACTATCCAATTTCTTCTCTTCTAAACAAACAGTGAAAATACAGAATGGCATGTATGTTACTTACTGTTTGGGGAGAGCTGAACTGTAAGAATCAGAGCAAATACTTTCAGCTCTGTTTGGACAGGTTTCTTAGCTGAACCACCCTAGGGGAAGTTCCTTATATTTAAAGCATAAACACCAGGATTAAAAATGCTTACAAATGACAAAAATGGGTCACTGTATCTTGTGTACTGCAGGCCATGCTGCTTTCTTGGTGCTGAATGAATTAGGATAATCTTGGATTTCAGTTTTTTCCCAAATACTGGTCATGGTTGAAAATGATAACTAAAATATAACTCATTTCAGACTGGCTTTGCAAAGAACAACTTTTCCCCTCACTTATCTTTCCAATAGCATTTACAAACTTCTGATCCTGCAAAAAGAAAGGCATGTATTTTATTTTATACTATGGCATGTCTCAGAGGCAGCTGTCTTCCTTGTCCTATGTGTGACCACCTATGTGTGCGCACACACAAGAGCTCTTGAAGCAAAAGTCAAGACCAACCAGTTGGGTAGGTTGGCTGGAAATACAATTTATATTCAAATCACGTTTTACCAGTGGTATTGTATTTCTTCTATGTGTGTCTAGGACTTTTCAGTGCAGGATGCTCAAAAATAGTTCTTTCATGTGAAGTAAAGAAAAAGTCATTTGTAAATATTTTGTAACTACTGAGTAGAGTTCCACAGTAACTTTTCAGTAATTTTGTTTTCCTTTCATATTCTTTTCCTCTAAGACAATATTCACTCGTGTAAAATGGAGATGAACACAGTGAGCAGGTGGAGGCAGGGCCTGTTCTCCCTCTGCCATGCTTGAATGTGCCTCAGAGGAAGAAGTAACATGAAATCCATCTTGAACAATCTTTTGCCATTGGGCTGTTACGATGAGCCTGTTGTGGGGATTTTATGATGAGTAACACCTGGATGGAGACTACACTGTTTATCAGGGCATGCCACCAGACAGTTACTGGATGATATCCACTTTGGGAAACTGTCACCTCTTGTCACAGTCAGATAATGAGTGACTTGGAAAATAATAGCTCTGTATTCTGTTCTTAAAGTCCCATTTACTACCCTTCTTGTGGAATGGAAGTTATCTGTTAATAGATGAAATATCATTCATTACAATTAAATGTTCCAAAATCTATAATAACCCAAATAAATTTAATTTACAGACTTTCATACATCTCACTGTTCTGCATCTCACCAGTCACAGGAAGTTTGCTGTAGCATACTAAACCCTTTAAACATTTAAATGTATTCTTCACTTTTAAATGACCTCTTTGGTCCAGACTGTCTGATTCCACATCCACTTTCCTGATGAATAAACTGCATTTAAACAAATTCTGGTGGTTGTGAAACTGCCCCCTACCACCATACTGCTGATTTTACGAAAGGACACAACCAATGAAACAAAATCTGGTCTTCTAGGTCAGTGTTATGGCAAATGGCAAGCATGCCTTAGGGAGCATGTTGGACCATGACCCTTTAGGCTCCATGAAAATCTGCCCCACTGAAATCAAACACAAACCACACACTGATGTAAGCAGAGCATGTTCCCTCCAAGGGCAGCACAGGCACCACTGGCATTCTTGTGTGCCTGCCTATATGCCAGGTACCAGCAACCTGGCCTACCACCTCTGAGCTCTGAATTTTAGATATTCTTAAAGAGTTTATTGCAGTGATTTTATTGCAGGTGAAGGATATGACAGTCCTTGTAGTATTCTTTATAAATATTCATATCGCTAATTCCCTCACCTAATGTCAAAAGCATAAATCTGGATTGCTTATTACATCCAGTACACACATTTTAGCTTGGTAGTTTGCTAATATTATTTCCATCCCTTTCTCCTTCACAGTTTTTTCTAATAATCAGCTAATACGCTATATAATTCTAGCCTGCTAAATCTTGCTGTAAAGGAAATCTTCACACATTCACACTGCACTTCTAAATGCAAACCGCCCTTCTATTAATTTTTCAGAATTTTTCAGAAAGGAACAGTTCACTTTTATTCTAGGATTTCTTCTACTAAAAGCCAATCTGAATCCAGACGAAAGATAAGAATGTCTTTTTTTCTCATTTCTTAATGCAAAGATCCATGCAAACACATATGCAAAAAAAAAAAAAAATTACTAGAAGACAGTTTGTTCTCAAAAAACTTATTTCAGATCATCTTACCTATTAATAGTGCCTCCTTCTCTGATTTTAAACCTGGACTTCGCTTCTCAGAATTTTTTTCTCTGTCTTGGTTGACCAATGCTACTGTCAATACATTGATTTCCTACAAAGTTTAAAAAACAAAACAGGCGGTCATGTAAATTTCATTTACTTCAATTAAACCTGTGTGCTTCTTTTTCAACTCTATAAAAAAGATCATTACTTTAATTCACATCTAAAGACAAGACAATTATAAATAATTGATTTGTTTGCAGAATATTAAGACACTTTCTGAAGTACCTCTATGCCAAGAGCTGCTCAGAAGACACATTTTGCTTATGTAGTAGGTAATAACTTTGTTGCCAGTGCTTCTTCATTAGAACAGCTTGAAAGATGTGCCATAAGATGTGGAGATGGTCAGAAAAATAACATTTTCTAGCTATTAAAGCTGTAAACAAAGACTGTCTCCAGGGAACATGGTTGGAAACATTCAGCTACAGCCATAGGAATAAATCTGATGGTCACTAGTGCTGTTTCTAGCTACTAGAGCACAGGCATCTACCATCTGATACTCTCCAGCCAACGCCTGGTATGGCGCTGGCCTCTGTTCCACACAATCCCCAGGAATGTTTTGGGGGGTCAGCACATTTCTGGGACCATTCCTAGTAGGCAACTTGTATGCAACCACTGTGTTTTGAAGATAGAAAGAGAGCCAGCCTGAAGGGCAAACTTGTCAAGGCTCCCATTTTGAGCTCCGATTTCTGCAGTCAGGTGGCCAGAATCATCCAAATCTCAGCCAAGCCACCACATGTGAGATGCTCCATCAGAAGTATCCAGGCAGTTGTGTGACACAGACTGCTCTCCTCCTGGGCATATATGGCATAAACAAATTCTCTCTACTTCAGAGGCACGTAAGCGGCCTTAAAGTACATTGCACAGTATTCCAGCATATACACGGGCTGTTTCCATGGAGTGACGGATATGCAGTAACTTGTTCCTTGGTGCAGCAGTGACTCACGCTGCTGCATCTGCTGTGTGAAATGCTCAGTGGTTCCTTGCAAAACCTCAGAAGCAAAGAGTGGGGGGCTGCAGACATGGTAGTCTGGGGTGGGACTGGACAGGAACAGTGCTCTTGTTCTGACTGAGGGAGTAAAGGGCTGCTGCTACAACTAGGCAGCCTTAAATGCAATCAGAATGACACCATTTGGTTTAATGATGTGGCCCATCTAAAACACTTGGGTGGTGCCTTGCTCCAAGATTCTTGGATAGCTTTTTTGGCGATGAAAGAAAGACACTGGACTTAGGTGGCTCCAGGGCATTTCTGGAGGTGTGAATGATCCACAGTAAAAAAAAAAAAAAANGCCTATTTATAGATGAGCAAAGGCTTTGCAGCCTGTGAGACTGGTGAAAAGAGTGATGCACTTCCTCATTCTCAAAAAAAACCCACTAAGCACACACACGCACAAGCAGTGATGCGCTCCGTGCTCCTTACAGGCTGGCACTAAGGAGCAGCTTCCAATACACAGTGCCTGATGGCTTGGATGCGTCATGGGTTCAAATGTTCCCTTGTGCTGTGAAGTGGAACAAGTTGCCATGCACCAGCTAAGGAACTTTATGAGGATTTGAGTGACTGAATGTGTATCCTTAGCTCTTAGCAACAAGGGACTCTGGTAGACCTTCGCCCACAAAACGGAAGAGGTGTGAGATGAATTGTCAGCTTTGGTTTGCAGCAGTTGTAGTGGCCAACTGAAGCATGTCTCCTGGCCAGATACCTATGTGTAGTTGTGTGCAGGTAAGGTAGTGCACCTACACTGCCTTTTTAGTCAATAGAAAATAAATTATAACTTCTTAGTCACATATTTTGGTTAATTACTTTATATTGAGATAGATTGGACTTTAGAGATGCCTATTTTGTTTTCCTCATTGGCTACAAAGGGAACTTTGTGTACAGATTTAGGTACCTACAGGCAGCAGAGGGGCAGCCACTCAAGAGATGCAGTGAAAGCTTATTAAAATAATGGTGTGCCTGAGTGCTCTGGCAGCTACACCACCTTGACACCAACACTCCCGTTGTGCTGCAATGTACAGGACACATCATAGCAGCAGGAATATGCCCTAAGTTGTCCAGGACTATTGACTCCCCTCCTGCCACAGCCAAAGGCTAATGCAAATATTCATCTGCTGCTGGTCACGACATCTGAAAACAGTGAAAAAAAGTCCAGATAAGAAACAGAAATAAGAGTAGCGTTCATATGAATTACTCCATAAGAGCAGCAGTGACAAGGAGATTACAGATCAGAAGAGCAGAGCTGGATAGCAGATTTCCTGATACTGCAGCAGAAGAGCAGAGCAACATATGCCACCAGTGCTTGTATAGGTTAAGATGTAACTTTTGACTCCATCAGAGACAGAAAAGCAGTCTAAAAATAACGATTCCTGAGAGGGGAATGAGAGAGCAGAGAGATGTGTATTTGATATAACAGGCCCCAAACACAACACACTAGCAGCTTCAGATGGGATTAGAAGTTTTGTCAAGCAGAGAGGCAAAGAAAGAAACTATATTCCCATTGGGAGCAATGAACAGATGGATTCTCATTTAATCTCTAGATTTAAGCCTGTGCAGAACATTTTGTATGATTTATAGGATAGTGTAAATGGATGCTAAAGGAAGTCACATCAAGTCCTCCTTAACTGTATGTTGGTATGGGGGATACAGGAGTAAAAAATTGGTTATGGGGGAGCCTGAGGAAACTAAGAATGGCAAAAATAGCTACTCAGCAAAAGCCTAGCTTTAGAAAAAGGCTGCAGGTTCCTGAAGGTTTGAAAAGGGGAGGTTTCTGCCCTCTGAAAAAGCCTGCCTCACAGAAGATGATAAATTAGACAACTGATGTATTTGGTTCCCAAAATAAGCTTTCACAGACCATGAAAAAATCCAGGGTGTGCATAGTCAGACAAAGGATACAATAGCAATACTGCTAGGAATTAACAGCAATTTAAAGAGAAATGGACATAATTGTGTCTAAAAAAATTAGCATGCAATTCATCCAGAAATGAGGCTAATTATAGTACAAGTGGAAACCTCTAAATATCTGATTACACACTGCAGGTACAGATCTGGTACCCAAGAAGCCTCTACAACTTATCCTCACACAGATAATCTGCACATTTTTTAGAGGTGCTACTTATGCCAACACACAGAAAGAAGTTTTCAAAGAGTACAAAGATGAACGAGGCAATAACTAACCGGGAACAAACAGCCAGGTCACCTCTCTGACAGGAGAAAAATCTACTGATCACCAGATGCCTGAGGAAAATTATTTAATATATACTACATTACAGTATTTCCTTTCTTTCCCCCAGGTCACCCTTCATTTGGCAAATGGTATTTTCTGAGGCCCTAAGCAGTCTCCTTCAGCAGGTTTCATTATAAAAGGAATATTTTGCTACCATCTGTCAGTTACTGCATCAGAGAAGAATATAGCTGAGCATGTGCAAAACCAATACTTATCAGAAGCGAAATAACCTTGCAAGAACTAAATACAGCATGTGGAAGGCTTAATCCAGGTTAAATCACACCTGGAGACCACTAGGGACCTGATTCATTATTCACAAATCACATCAGGTGCTGGAGAACATGGAGGCCCAACTTGATGATGATAGATCCACAGCTCCTCAGCACGGATGTAACCATTCTGTGTGATGCTCTCACCACTGCCAGCTTGGAGCTTTCCCCTACAATTGACACTTTCATCCTTCAGCAAATGATGAAAGGACAAGGATTTCCCCTAAGGGCCCAAAAAACCCTTTGACTTTGTAAACACCCCGCAGGGTCATCATTTTGATTTGGGGTTCCTTGCATTTGAACCAGGAAAGGAAAGACAGAGAGAGAGTCTTTCTGGCAAACTTTCAAGAAAATTTGCTGAGGGCGGCATAATAATAATTTTCTCATATGGATTACTAATTTCCACGGGCACCAGCACTGACATGCAGCTGATAGCTGATGGCTGTGGAAAGTTGTGTATGGCAGTTCTGGCACACGGGTGTCTACCTGAGCTCTGCCCTGGCCATAAGGTGGGACAGAAGTTGAGTTTGCATCATCTCTTGTAACCTGTCTTCTTTTGGAGGAAAGGCCGAGTGGAGTGCTCCCAGAGGTGGCTGGTGTCACTGTTCACCATGCAACTGGAGCAACTGGAACTCATGCTGAAGACACAACAAATGGAAGCAGGATTCCTG
Source organism: Penelope pileata (assembly GCA_013396635.1). Classification (NCBI taxonomy): domain Eukaryota; kingdom Metazoa; phylum Chordata; class Aves; order Galliformes; family Cracidae; genus Penelope; species Penelope pileata. Next base: position 1,149,505 of record WBMW01003898.1, read on the forward strand.
AGAGAGCTACATTGCTAGAGGGAAACAGAGAGGTCCTGAAGAGTAGGAGATGCGATGTGTCTCTGCAGGGGATAGTAGCAGCTACAGCGAGAACAAAAGGTGAGCTCTGCAGTTGAGGGAACCAGCAGATTAGAAAGCCCCAAGTATTTCCTCTGAATGGAATGGGTCTTTCAGTCCTGCACTGGTTTCTTTTTCTCCCTCTATGGGAATGTGTAACATTACATACATTCTCACACCAGATATCACACACCCTCTATAAGTCAGTAAGTCACTCTTGTACCAGTGCAAAATACAAAATGTCCACTCTTGTCAGGGGTTTTTCTCTTTAGCAAAAATGGTTCTTTTTAGTCTAAAACCACCTGTGAACCTGAGAATATCTGCTAGCCAGGATCCATAAAGATGGAGAGAGAGTAGACTTGCCATTCCACACAAACACTGATTGGGAGCTGAGCAGGGCAGCTGGCCTACGTGGAAGCTACTCCTGCAAGTGCACTTTCACTTCAGCCATTGTTCAGGACTGTTTGAAAGGCAGGATAATGAATTTAATGAATGTGACATTGAAGACAACTGGCATGTGATCAGGATGCAAATGACAAATACCCAAAGAGCTGAGACACTCAACTATCTGGGTAATCCAAATGTTTGATGATTACCTCTAACCTAGGGGGAATGATGATGGCAGATTTTCTTCAAAGTAAAGACAATTTCCTTCGTTGTGGTATACGGAATTCTGTAGTTTTCTGTGGTGAGGTGGTAAGAATAATATAAATCTTCTGAAGGGCACGTTAAAAAATCTGAAAGAGTTTGTAGGTCATGCTGATGTTTGTATAAAAGAAATCATATTTAGAACAGCAGCAGAAGGAAAGACAAGATGTTGGACACAGCAGGCACACACAGAATGCACAGGATGCACTACACTTTCTAATCAGCCAGGGGATTTCTGAGTAGGAGGAAAAAATCTATATATCTGATACACAACCAAAAATCTTGCAGGCTATTATTAACAGCAGTCCAGAGAGATGCTGTAAGCTTGAAAATTAAATGTAGTTTTATGGTTTTGATAAAAGAAAAGCCCATACACACATGATACCAAATCTGTAATCTTTAAGATCTTAAAAGGCAGATGTGTACCTGCTCTGAGTTCACAGAACTCAAGCTTAGACTGCAAAACTGCTTGCCCAAACTCTACTGTAGGCAGGTTTGGTGACTGCACTGCAAAGAGGAGTAGAAACTGGCCTGTGACACAAAGACCATGTGATTTTAATTTACCTTCATTTAACTGGGGTTCGCCTAAAGTCTGACATAGTTGAGTTTACTTTGCTGGTTCTCATTAAACGTATTTCAGACCCACATCTGAAAATTTTATCTGGCCATTTTAACCTGAATGGAACCTAATTTGATTTCCTATCAAGCAAGTAGAAGTTTAGCAATAGTTTTAATACACATCAGGTCAAGCCCCTTAAATTTATGGGCACATGAAAGTTTGAGGTGCAGGAAAACTTCTGACAGCTTAATATGCTTGTCAGTCAAGAGTGGGCTACTGCCGCATGTATGTTCTTATCCATGGTGAATATAAAATTATTCAAACTCACCTTGAGCTAAACTACAATGAAAAAACTTATTTAAATTTAACTTCAATCAAATTTCCTTGCAAATGCAGAAATGTAGGAGTGCAGAAATGTAGGAGTACAATCACTGTCAGTGATCATGACTCAGATGATCACAGAATCCCAAGAATCACTCAAGTGACTTTGGGAGGTCTCTAGTTCAATCTCCTGCTCAAGGCAAGCTGTGGGCTCAGGGCATGTTGCTCAGGCATTGACTCTTACTAGCCTTGAAAATCTCCAAGGGTGGAGAGACCATAACCTTTGTAGGCAACCTGTTTCACTGCTGAACTGTAACAGGTACAAACAGAGTTTCTCTTTAAACTGAGTGTGAGCGCTTTTTTCAATTTATGAACTTTATCTCATCCTCCCACTGTGCTGCCCTGTTCAGAATCTGGCTCTGTCTTCTCAATAGGTAAGATGCTATGAAGTGTCCCCCCTGCAGCCCTCTCATCTCCAGGCTGCACCAGCCCTGTTCTCTTGGCCTCTCCTCACAAGCCAAGTGCCCCAGCTCCTGACCACTGTAGTGGTCTTTGATGAGCCTGCTCCAGTTGCTCAGTGTCTGTCCTGTGCTCGCAAGGTATCTTGCTATATCCTTTTCCCAGGGAATATGGTAAAGGTGGTTTCCTCTGACCTGGACCTGCCAGCTTTTAGCCAGCCTGCTGCCTGTTCCACAGACAAGCTCCACACATTCAAACTTTGTGCAAGAAACAGGTAAAAGCTTGCCTCATTCTCCCATCCATCAGTGAACTCCAGCTGAATGTGCAGTCCCATAGCTCCCAGTTAACCCAGCAACATAACATTTCTGTATCAGCACATGGAGCTCCATCTCCTCCTGTTTGTTTCCCAGTTACATTTGTGTATGCGTATCTGAGGTAGATCTCCATCTGACCTGTTTTATCCTCATCAAGGGTTCTCTTACTCTTGCCATCCTGATCCATTTTCTCAACAGTTTCCTCTGTTCCAGTTTCTCTCTGTTTCCTCACTAATCTGCAAGCTGTCCCCAGTCATAGCCAGATTAAAGCCCACCACTCTAGGCTGGCAAATTCTTGTTTTTCATTTTTTTTTCCAGGGTCTCAGGGGATCCTTATCCTACTGCTGTCTAACTAGTGATGCAGAAGTATGTATTTGCCATATGGTACACTGCTGGTGAATATTGTAACAGTTTGTGCTTGTGACTGGTTTATCATTAGAAATGATAGAGACCAGGTGTCATCTATTCACTCAGCTCAAGCCTAAACTTTATAACTTATTTTGTGCTATGCAAGAAACCAGTGTTGCGTTTGTCAGCCACCGCAAATTGTAATTACTTTTCAAGTACAATAACATAGAAATTTACTTTCAAAGTACACTAATATAGAAAATCATACCATGACAGTAAATTTCAGAGTACATCAGTAGTAACAAATAAACTGTTGACAACTGGTTTGAAAAATTATCTGGCATTAAAATCATAGAAACAACAATGAAGAAAAACTAGAACAGAAAACTTAATACCTCGCAAATGAAGCACTTCAAACACAGCACTATGCATCTAAGATTAGTTTGTCTGATTTATCCTACATGATAGAAATGTTTTCAGGAGTGAAGATTAATTGTATTATGGTGCTTTTGACATTCTATTTTTCCAACCCATTTGCCAGAGAGATGCTTTTAACTTTTTCATTACAAAGCTTTTACTACTATAACTTTCACCTGCTGAGTTTAGGCAAGTAGCAATAATCTGAAAATGCTTTTCTCACAGAAACTGTCTTTATACTGTTCTCATTGTATTTGAGCATATCTATTTTATAGGGATGTACATATGCAAAATACAGATGACTAATATGAAAGTTACTTCATGCTTATTTCTAAAAGTATGATCAGGTTGCTTCATTTTCTAAAGTTGGATTTATGTGTAGGCTCCTGATGACTTAACACAGATGTTTTATGTGGTGTGAAGGTGGTTGTTTTGCATAGGAAAAGGTAATTGTCATTGTGCTTACTTTGTGATAGGGAATTGCAGCAAACCTATGGTTGGCTGAATGAAAGCATTACCTACCCACCAGCGCTACTGACAGCATTATAAGAGAGGATACTTTGTGTTTCCTTGAGACACAGCACTTGTCAAAGCCCTTTTAAAAGTTCTTTAACACAAATACCATTCCAGGGACACCTCTAAATTGATACATTGGAAAAAAAAGAAAAAGCTAAAAAGGCAATTAACTTCCCTTCTGGAATGTTGTTGAACTGTTTTGAAAATATTTTTGTTGAAATAAAAGGAAATAATTGGAGGAAAACCAAAACAACGTAAATGTTTTATTGGGGCGAATGGGTTTTCATCAAGGGTCCAGATTTGAAAGACAGCAATTTTAGATATCTGAAAACACAGGGCATTCCCCATATTCACAGAAATGTCCATGTGTAAATCATAGAATCATTGAATGGGTTGGGTTGGAAGGGACGTAAAGCCCACCCAGTTCCAACCCCCTGCCATGAGCATGGCTGCCACTCACCAGATCAGGCTGCCCAGGGCCCCATCCAACCTGGTCTTGAGCACCTCCAGGAATGGGGCACCCACAGCTTCTCTGGGCAGCTGTGCCAGTGCCTTACCACTCTCTGAGTAACAAATTGCCTCCTAATACCTAATCTAAATTTCTCCTCTTTAAGTTTAAAACCATTCCCCCTCATCCTATCACTATAAGGAAGTGCTACTCTCAAGGAGTTCTTCTCCCAGTCTATGCATATCTGGGATTGCCCCAACCCAAGTGCAACACCTTGCACTTGGCCTTGTTGAATCTCATTAGGTCTAGTTTTCAAGCTTGTCCAAGTCCCTTTGGATGGAATCCCTCCCTTCTGTTGTACCAGCTGCATCACTCAGCTTAGTGTCATCAGCAAACTTGCCAAGGGTATACTCAATCCCACTATCCAGATTATTGATAAAGATGTTGAAGAGCATTGGTCCCAAGGTAGACCCCTGGGGGACACCATTCATCACCAGTCTCTACCTGATGGCTGAAGCAGAGATGGACACATCATCCTCGTCCTTAGGGTGGCAGTGGGGGAGCCCGAGTGCTGCGATAACAAGCCAACCTGCCTTGTGTGCAGTGTGGGTTAAGTACACAGTTGCATATGTGTAAGGCTGCATGTTGTTCATTTCCTCACTAGAAATGATGGGATGACTCCTGTATAAATACTTGGGGGAAGTGCTTTGGGATGAAAGACTGTACATAATGATCAGATATTATTAAAATGTCGGGTAGCTCTGGGCATTGAAGAACTGTCTCCCTGTGGAGCTCATATGAAATATGAAGTCAAAAAACTTTTGATTTGCTGAGTGGGTGGCTGAATGGGTTTTATCATTGTGTCTCAGAGTTCTCTCTTTTCCTCCCTCAGATGATGGGTATTCATTCCAATAAAAAGCCAAATTATGTTGCTGCTCTGACACTTCTAATCAGAGACAAGTGAAGTAGTGTGATTTCTTGTTACACATTAACAAAGGTTATTTGTGAAAGCCCAGATTTACTTCAAGTAGCGCAGACCATGTTAGAACGCACTGGGATCTGCTGTAGCAGTTCACTCCCCCATAGGGTTAGATCATATCTGAAACTGAAGAGACTGTGATTCTGCCAGCAGAGAGATCTGCATTGTGCTCATGAAACTGAATTGCTATCCTCTAACACACCAAATCAGGGCTGAGACAGTGAAGGGGAAACTCGGGAAGCCTTGATCTATCAGTGTGTGAGAACTTCTGAGGGCTGAGGAGGATCCTGGATAACACAGTCCTTAACAGCCAGCTAAACTCCTGTTATTTTTCAGCCCTCATGGTATTGAATTAACAAGGTGGTCATTCCTCATTCATGCCATGGTAAGTAGGAAAGCTGCTGATCTGCAAATGGTCCTAGCTGCTTGAATTTATCATATTCTACATGACTTAAATTGAAGGAAATGAGAGGAAGTGAGTGATGGAAGGGCTACAGATAAATGCCTGGAATGCAAAAAACTGAGCAGCGACAGGAGACACATCTACTCCCTGCTTCCTGGTCCTGGCCCCATCATGACAGAAGATTCTGAATACAGGCAGTAATCTGGATCTCTAATTCCTGGGGACAACTGGGGTCTTTCCATCTCCTTCCAGTCAGGACACTGGATCCTTACACCTTTTAACAACTCTTGGTTTCTCTAATGAGAACCCAAGTCTCCCTCTCCTCAGGTGGCTATTCTCATCCCTGCACTGCACAGTTACTCTTGCTTGCTCTCTTCAGAAAATTAACCACATTCATTAAATGAATTAGTTGACTGAATGCAGTCTTGCAAAGGGGAGCAGCTATGACAGAGAGGCTGGAGAGTGCAGAACCACAACTTTAGGCATCCCCTGCAGAGGATGCAGCCCCCGTGCTCTTGGGCTTAGAAAGGCTGCCAGCACCCTCCTCCCATCAAAGGTCTGCGTAGTAAGTACAAGAACTCTGAGGAGTTTGATGGAATTAACAGACTTCCCCCCAAAACTGGAAGAAGTTAACTTTCTAGATCCTGGCTCAGATGATCATTAATCTGAGCCTTATTTAAGAGCTATCTTGTTTTTGGTAAAGATCATCAGTGATTAACCTATTATATGTGAAAAGAGAAGACTAGGGTACAGTTATAAATAACATCATTTCCGCTGTAGCATAAAGTGAGCAATTTAGTAAAACAGTTGAAACATTTCATCCTGGGTATACTCCTCCTCAGAGACAAGGATTGTCTGGTAATTGCTTGAAAAGCAGATACAGGGGGAAAAATTAAAGGAAGAATCAACATCAAATGTAAAATGCTTGGTTGAACTTGAGAAATGCTCAGATAACTGCTTCAAGCATTCAAATCAAAAAATGCATCTCTACTTAATATTATTGATTCCGTGCCTGGAGACAAAACCACAGAATATTGCATTCAACTTGCTGGAGATGCTAACTGGAAGGACACAGATGAATGAGGTCAAAGTCATTACTTTGTTCAAGCAATGAAACTCAAACTGGAAAAAAGCTGGTAAAAAACTTGTGGTGAGATCACTTTTGCCCTCTGGATCATCCCAATCTAAAATTAGGTTCATGTTCAAAGTCTCCTGCTCACCACTAAGGATAGAGGGATACCACAGAGGTTAACCTTCCCACCCCCAAAATAGGGACATGTTCACCAAGGCAATCTAACTGTATTTGCATATTATGCTGAACTCAGCAGAGCATAAAAGGAGGTCTTCAGTTAAAACACAGCACTACCCAGAAGAGCCTCTGTAGAAAGACAATGAACTTATAAAAAAAGTGGAAGAATAAATTACATTTATAGAGTGAAACACAAAACATGAGATTAGTGGGTGGGTCCGCAAAATATTCTCTACTCAAGCACACCTCTCATGCAAGATTTTTTTTTCACGTTGGGACTAATCAGGTCCCAAGAGTATGGGCATATCCTGGAAGAGGATTATATCTGAAATTATAATTGTACATTGGCCATTATTTTCTCTTCGGTTAAGACAGAGATGTGAATTAAACAGCACTATATGCAGCAATGAAGAGGAAATTAAAAGCGGCAGAGATTAGAAGCAAGAAGCAATCTTTTCCTAACCGCAGAGCTGAAGGAAATGAACTCTCTGTGACAGCCCCTCTGGCAGTGCTGGGTGCTGAAGCCTCTGGTTAGCACCAGGCTCTCAGGATCCATGAACCACCCGAGCCTGGCACCTGACCTTTCTGATCACAGAGTGTAGCTGGGAAACGACAACAGCCGTAACAAATACTACCACGTGCCTGGCAAGTCACATGTGAAACACCCTTATGACTGGTTACAGAGCCTTGTTAGATGGTTTTGCTTCCTAGAAATAACTGCCATATCTGCAAGACACTAAAATTTTTGCTTTTATCCCCCAGCTCTCTGTGTGAACCATCACGGCAGGGAGGGTAACACTGCCATTGCTCCAGCCTCTTAATGAACTGTGCTCAATTCTCCTGACAAAAGCAAGAGAAAAAAGTACAGCTCCACATGTTTTACAGGTGGGGCACATTTCAGGAGGAATATTTTTATGTTTCCAAAGGTATCCAGCTCCTTGCTTCTCTTTCAGGATGGCCTGACATAATTGAAACAGGAAAAATGCCAGGCTTGGACTAAGTATAGATTGTCATCTGTATCTGCTTTTCCTAGGAAAAATATTTCCAGGTTTTATTTTAAAAAACAATGTATTTTTAATGCAAACTATAATGCAGACTAAAGCCATCAGCAGAAAGCCCCAGGACTGGAGGAGATAATCTTCTAAGATTACAGTAAGAACTTTCTTCATGTGTATGCAACGGGCCTCAAGTTCCTTACTGTCCTTCTTAGGAGCCTGATTTTCTGCAAAGAAATCTAAATATGCCACAGTGTGACGATTAGATTGTGTTCCGTGTATAGACACATGCTGTCATTTTTCCTTACCAACACCTACCACTATTGCTCTTCATGTAAAGGTATTTCATTTGCTGAATTCAACCTGTCAACTGTAACAAATATGTCCTAATCCCATTATATGCATCACAGTTCACTAACAGCCACGTAGGAGCCGCCAAGCCTTTTTCTCTTTGATCATCCCAGATTTACACACTGGCCAAGGGCAAGAGCCAGGATGTCTGCTGAGAATAGATGTGGAGAGACAAGCTGCAAGGCACAAAACCAGTGCTCCACACGTTCAATATAAAGGACACTTGTTTAAAAGGTGGCTCAACTTCCATTCTACAAAGTTCACTACTGTAGAGAATGTTTCAACACCCATTCTTCAGCTTTCCATTTCTGTTCGTGCTGTTGTACCTTCTTGGATCTCTTAGTGGCATAATTGCTGAATATGTGGCTGCAGTTGTGACTCAGTAATTGTATCTGTCTAGTCTCCCTCTTCACCATTAATTTAGGTATTGACTTCTTAAGAGTCTAATATTGCTGTGAGGTCATCATGGGAAGACATCACAGAAAAGAGGGGCAAAAAACAGAATTGCTAGGAAAACTCAGGCATTTGAACAACTCCTACAATTAAAAAGTAGAACAGAATATTAAATTTTGAAAAAATGACCATTAACCAAAAATACCATTAACCAAAGGTTCTGAAATATTTTGTTTTAGATTCTGGGAGTGATCTACTAAAACGCTCTCTTTACACAATTGGAATGTTTTATTTTAACATTATTTAAACCTGTGCATTACATAAAAATAAAATTTTCAGGCTTTTCTGCTTTATCCTGTTTCATATGAATCAAGAGTGACAAAAGTTGAGGCATTTTGGAAATTTTCCTTTAAAATATTTTCCCTTTAAACATTTTCCTTTGTTTCCTGCAAACATTGTTTCATCCACGTTTTTGGAGAGGGAGCAAGTTCCTCTGGAAAGTTTCTCTGGAAATTCCCTTAGGGAAGTTAAAAACAGCTGTTGTACAGACAAAGTTTTTAGGTAGCAAATGTGAGCATTTCAAGATCATCTGAGGATTAATGTCTTTATTTGGGTTTGCAAACAGAATCTTTCAAAGGGACAATGAGATGCTGTGCAGACAGACTGTAATTGCAGATTTGTTGGAGCTATCAGACAATATTGAATGTCTCCTGTCCAAATGCTGAGAGCTATGAGGCTCTATCGACTTCACTGCGGAAACAGCCCACAATGAATGAGATCCAGGGCTGGATTAAAAAAGAAAGGACAACATTTCCTTATCACAAAGGAGCTCACAAAATTTGAGAGTTCCATTCAGATTGAAAATAAAGCTGCTTCCCTGGCTACACCATTAGACAACATATCGACTAAAATAGATTTTAAAATATATTAGTGTTGAGGCTGTTGCCAGTTCTTTTGACTAGGTTGAAGATATCACGAACAATCAGTTTTAATTTTCTTTTGTTTATGACAAAAAACAAAACTGCATGGTTTGGTCTACAAACATAGCAGGAAAGTTTTCCATTATTTCCTCTCCACTTACACAAATCGCTGTTTTGACTGCAATCATTAAGGGAATAAGAGAATCTTTTTTTTTTTTTTTTTTGGCAGTAGGTTATAAAAACATGACCTTAGGAACCCCTTTTACAATTCTGACAAAATAATGAATTAATATGGTCCTTTTTGTGCAAATTAGCTGTTTTCAAATTATACACATACATGAATCACCTCACTCAGAACTGAAATATGGCCAGACTTGATCAGCTGCAAGGTGGCAGCCACAGAGAGTACAACTTTGTCGGCTGAGTAATCCTGGACAGGACACTAAGGCAAAGCATTTCTCTTGCAGTCATTTCCATGGTATCTTTAACACCTACATATAACAACTAGGACATAGGTTGTTAAAGTCTCATTCAAATAAATCCTACAAAGCCAATTGCATGGAACTCAATTTATCTACCTCGAAATGAAGTTTGCTGGGATTTGAACCTGTGGCGTCAGGAAAAAACAGCCACTTCAAACCTGATGTGCAAATCATTCAGCCATTCTATCAGGTTTAAGACATAAACAGAAATATTTGAGACCGTAAGCATGCATATCTCTAAGTCTATACATATATAGCTGTACCTACATTTGCCTGAGATTCATCATGCCCATTGATTTCTGCTAATTCCTTGGCGCTTTTTAACTGCAAAGAGTAAACAAAAAACAAAACAGAACAAAACAAGCACATTACTTGAGTACTTCACACAGTTATCTTTGATTTATTTGAAGGAGCATTTTATAAAGCTTCCAGTGAGAAAAACAGATGGAGCAAATAATTCTAATGAGTTTTTACTCAAACCATTTTGAAACCAACATACTTAAGGCTTGATAGGTTGGCCAAAAAAAGGAAAGTAACCAGACTGGCTCATTATTTTTTAAATAATAAGATTAGAAAGTAGTTTCAAGGCATAAAAAGTGTGCAGAATTGGCTCTCAAGAATAATAAATGATTTAATTTCCCATTCTTGTTGCTATTAGTTTAAACTTTACAATATTTGCAAGTCGCCACTAGCTAAATAGCGTTTTGCTAATCATTACTTTTGAATGATATATTTTGAGCTGTTTAAGATGCCAAAGTGCTACAGTATGTTTCCTTCCTGAGGAAGCATCTAAATAACTGACGTGGCTTCTGGATATGATGGAAAAGGAAGTGAAGTACAGCCCTTTTATTTAACCACTGGCAGGAAGAATGGAGGAGACGCTGTCAATTTCAAATTTATGATCTGAACCAAAACTTCTTTTCCTCCTGAATTAGATTTTTTGGGGGGAAATCCAGGATTACATGGAGGATTGGAAAAGTCATTCCTAAGAGATTTAAGGAGTGTCCTAGCTCATGTCTTGAGCTATGGTGAGATATGCAATCATTTGTCTTGTGATGGAGGAGACAACACAGCCCTCCTGAGCGTGTAAACCATGGAGGTTCGTACTCTTAGAGGAAGCACTCAACACCATTTAATCTTTAGGTACATTTCTGAAAAGTGATGTGTTTATTCTAACCTAATGCAAAGTAGGTACAATCAACACAACTTTCTCCTTGGTGTCCATCCGTTTTTGCCTAATAAGCTGGGGTGCATTTAACTGCTTGCGATACAGCTGTGACACTAAATGATAACAGTCCTAAAATCCAGGTGAATATGGATGCTGTTATGTTTTCAATAGGTGTCTGACACAGAAGCCTTGGCTGACTATGACCATGGGATGACTGGCTAGGATACCTCTCTCATCTTTCTGCTATCTGGCAGCGACAGCTAAAGCTACCTATGAATCAGTCCTTGGCTTCTCACAGTTGCCAATCTCACAGTTAAGGTAAGTGGTCCATGATCTCTTGTACACCTCATGATTCAGGGCTTTGTGAGTCACAAAACCAGTCCTGACAGAGAGGGAAAGGGTCAAAAAGCAAAGTGGTACAAAGGACTGCTGAGGACTCCAAACTCGTTGGGTATCCTGGTACAATTCACTGACACTCATCCTTCAGTGCTCTTGAAAAGCCTGCAATTCATACTAAAATCAGTGAGCTGCATTTCCAGTGAGTGCTATGTGTTTCCATTCCACTGCAAAATAACCATCCTGTGAAACCACCTCACTGTGAGGCTGCTGGAAAGAATGAGGCAAGAAGGCTTCTTCCAGTCAAAACCCAAAGTCAAGTATTTTTGCATCATGCCATGAGGCATTTCCTGATTTTGCCAATTCTTGATTATAGAAATGCACCTGACGTGAGCAGTCCTGTTGAGTTCAGCTGAATTACTCATTGGAGTATGAGGTCAGGGAAGCATGCTTGAGTGCATAAAACTGTTCTGTACACTAATGCCATGTTCTGAACACTCTGGGAGTGCTGTTCATTACTTACCTTTCTCTTTTCTTTTTTCAGGTGGATAAAATACCATCACCCCTTGGTGGTTGCTGGCCTCCTGGGCAATGCTCTGCATGCATTTTGCTGGTGACATACAGCTCTCCCATGTGTTTGATGGGAGAATGGGCTCAGCCTCCAGCCTATGCTGGTCTGCCAGTCTTTCAGCTCACCAGGGTTTCCCACCGTCACCACCCCAACAATGCTGGAGGCAGTGTTAATCCAACGAATGCAGTAGGATGCTTGAGCCTTTTTCACTTTCATGGCCTGCAGTGCCCTGAAGAGGATGTCAGAGCTCTAGCAGGAAGGTGCTAGCATGCACACCTACACTAGAACCACTGTAGTGGGAGGTGGAGGTGAACCAGTGGGGCTAATGGTAGAAAACTTGTGGGTAGAAAATGTGCTGCTGCATTCCCACAGGCTAAAGGGATGAAGTCCCTTTTTTCCAATATTGTTTTTTCAAAATTCAAATTTAAGTTATACTCTTCTCTTACATCCTAAGTAGTGAAATTCTGGAATTGAAACCTTGGAAAAACATACAATATTGGAAAAACAGGACTTGCCTTACCCCTGAGGCAGGCTCCATTGCAGGTCGGTGGTGAGAGTGATGTTGCCAGCAGAGAGCATGCTGAGGCTACACACTGAACTAGTGCCAGTAACAACCAAGGGACTACCTGAAAGGAAAGGAGAAGGGTAAAGGAGCTGGAAGTCTCTGATACATCTCATGCCACGGTGGGAAAGGTCAGGCACACACCAGTGGGCACAAAGTCCTCTGAAAACCAGAGCTGGTCGCTGTGGGCCAGACCAGATCCAGAAGCCTTTTGCTACAGTTGTGCGACATGGTGGACAAGCAAACAGGATCTCTGCCAGCAAGATGTCTGAGATGAAGAGACAGATTTTAGCTAATGTATCACAAAAAAAGAGTAATTTAATCAAGGTGAGAGCACAGCACTGTTTATTTTTTAAAGAAATGTTCATATTAACTTGATTTGCCATATGATTTTCAATATCCATTGTCAATAAAACACACAGATCAGCTGTGGTGCTTGTAAAGGAAAGCTGTGAGCCTTGGCAAGTGGGGGTCATTACTGTTAGGGCTTTTGCTATTCTGGAAAGTTTCAGAAATGGTTCAGTGTTGTTGGAGAAGCACACTGGCTGTGCAGCTCTCTTTAGGAATGCTGGCTACTTACAGTCTTAGCCGTAGGCATGTTTCAGTTAATGCTCAAGAGAAATGCAAATCCATCGTGCCTTTTTTCCAGCTACTGTTTTGTCTGTCTGCCTAGCATGAGCACACATTTGATGCACAATTAGTAGGAGTCTGCAGAGATTCAAAAGTCTGTCCTGGTGGTCCCTACTGGGGCCTCATATTGTACAATGTTCCTGTATGTTTCTGCAGAATTTAATTGCTATTGAGATAGAACAACACCATGCAAGACCATTATTTTTTTTGGAGTATTTTATAATGCTATGGTTTGGATGCCATATACAAATGTAAATGAGATGCAATTAGCTCAAGAGATCTAGCAGATTCTGCCTTTGTAAACATGTTGTTGTTACCTAATCATTCTTCCTGAAGACATTTTGTATAGTGCAGTCCTGCATCAGATCTCATTTAGAAGGTTATCTTTGTAACAATGATTGCTTAGAACACATATCTGAAAATACAAGCTTTATTTTTTCTTTCAGAATGTAGATTATTAGTTTATAGAATATATTTGTCTTGAGATATGTTCAAAGACAAATGTTAGGTGTGGAACCATGTCAGAGCTTTCATAATGGGCATTAAAAAATCTGAAATACATATAATTTACTTTCCCTGATATGTATATTAAATGTTTAAATCCATTTGCAGACATATTCAGACATACATGCTGAAAACTCTTAAACATAAGAACCACCAGCCTTTTGAATCTCTGCCATCAAAGCAGTTCAGAACCCAGTCTCTAAACTCCGTATAATAACCAGATCACAAAATATTTTAGCTCTAAGTTTACACAGAAAAGACAACAATATGTCTCACAGCAGAGACGTTTCTATGCAGTGCAGGTGGGTATTTGTGATTTCAGTGTGTCCTAACCAAGTGGTTTATGCAGAACACATGTATTTTGCACAAAACTTGCTTGCACACAGTGCACTGCTTCATCTCCAGATTTACAGATCTAGCTCCAGATTTTCTTTTTGCTGTGTAACTACCCATCTTACCTTGTTTATAAAACACTTCTCAGTGTCACAGAACACCCTAGTATCAAAGACAGCTAAGAAAAAGAATCGTATTTACCAATGTTTTCTTCTCACTGCTTAGAAAATTGCATCAGTGAACTACTATTTTTACTGCCATTATGATAAGTTTCTTTGTATATTGATATCTGCATATCTGCACGAATGACATAGGAGATGACAAGCTCTTTGTCTTTAATACCAGTTTTAAAAGAAAGAGCTTTTTTATTTCAAATATATTTGCTTTATAGGAATGTTTAACTCTGCCACCCCCCCCCAACTTTTTTTAATTATTATTCGGAGTGAAAATGCCTTCATTGATAACTATGTAAAATAACATAAGTGGAAATGTTATTCAAGATGTGAAATTCACTACAGGATACTGTAAAATAAGGGTCAATTTTCACTCTGCTTTCTTAAACTCTGTATTAGCCCCAGCTGAATTCACAATGCTAATCAGAGCAGACACATGGGCTACATAAGGTTATGTCTTGCTTACAGCACAGTCGGTGGTCAAACTCCGATGGATTTTGGAGGCAAAGCCACGACTCTTCCACCCCCTTAGCATTCCTGAGACAGCATTTTCCTCCCACCAGAAGCACTCACCTGTTCCTGCAGGACTTTAAGCATTGCTTGTGTATGTGTTTGCTCTTCCTTGGCCTGCTCCAGCTCAGATTTTTTGTTATTTAATTCTTCCTGTATGCTCAGCAATTGCTGTAGAAACGAAAGAAGGTTCTGGTTAGCACTATCTGGATCGAAAGTGGTTTTAAACCCTCAGTTTGGTAAATTCTCATTTCAAACAATGCTTTGCAGTCTGCTCCTACATTTATTGTTGTTGCATAATCTGGTTCTAAATGGACCAGAGGTAAATTATATTCATTTGCATCTCCTTCTGCAGCAGTGCTCCACAAGTAGTGCATCTGCTAATGTGTATTAAGACATTTGTTACATTAAAGTAGAAACTCCTGGTAGAGTATATCACCCACGGAGGGACTGTCACATTAATCTGAACTAAAATCTTATTTGTAGAAGTATATGCAGTGGTTTTAATAATACTAGGGTAAACAGTATGGTACATAAATAATTTAAAAGCACAGCCTTTTAATATAATTAGTCATTGGCCCAAAGCCATTTTCATTCTATGCAAAGCAATATTCTGGAAAGCTTTTACGTTGAGTTGCCAAGAAGACAAAAGCTTTCCTTTTTTTTTTCTCATGCTGTGATATTTTATTAGATCAGAAAGTCTGACGTCCTACAATCAATATATCAGCTAGGAAGATGGCTAATGTGAACTGTCAAAATAAAAAGCTGTGTCTAAAACCAATTTTTATGAAGATAATTCAGAGATGTAGGGACATCTTTAAAAGTCCACATCCCTTGGTCCTGATTAGTTTCAGGTTCTGCATAGATTTATTGTAACTGTTAAGAGCAGGTCAGTAAATTTAATTAATTCTGAAATAATTATATACTTCCATGTTAATGCAATGAATGTTACACATTGCTAAAAAGATGACAACCAAGAGATTAAAAAGGAGTTTATGGTTCTTTCCCTTTGTGATCAAGAAAGGAAAATCTGATTTGTTCAGACCACATATTGTTTTGCTTACACTCTTTTTTAAGGACTACTTGAATGAACAATTACTTTAATAACTAGAATTACTTATTTAACTACATATCTATGGTTTGGTTTACCCTTTTGCTTAGCACTGGTAACTCTGACTCAAACAGACATTGCAGATGTTCAGCATCTTGCTACGTTACAGACAACAAATGTAGAAATAGCCCTTGGCCTTGTTCCACAGCACTGGAAGTCCCAGGCATGAAAGGATTCAGTGCCAGTATTGTTTTCAGAGACAGTTGGAATCACTTCACATTTTGAGGCCTGATAGTTATTGGTAGTGTATTTCTGGTGTAAGTAAACACGTCTGATGGATTCATTCAGCCACTGACATAATCTATATGGGTATGTCTGACCATATCTTGAACTCTCCACAGTCCAGCTAGGTGTGCTCTTTGAAGGATCTCACCATCTGGACTGCTTCCTGGGAGCTCCTTCTAAGATATTGAGAGCCTTCAGGTATGTGTATTCACAGACAGCACAAAAGAATTTCAAATCTCTAGATTTTACATGAAATAACTAGTTCTGTTCGAGTGAGGCTCTTGGCCAACCAATTTTTGCATGGAAACCTCTTCTGGCATTTCCTGATCAGGATGGGATTGCCACCTCAGACTTGTGTTCATCTTGTCTGCTGGGTGCCATTCCCTACCATTTCAGAAGACACAATGCATTTGTACTGTCATGTGTCACACACTGTTACCCAAGCAGGTCCTTAGCACAGTTACAGAATTCCAAACA
The DNA here is from genome assembly GCA_013396635.1 of Penelope pileata. NCBI lineage: Eukaryota > Metazoa > Chordata > Aves > Galliformes > Cracidae > Penelope > Penelope pileata. The sequence continues at coordinate 1,165,964 of WBMW01003898.1, forward strand.
TTTCATAACCTTATAGCCTCAAAGGGACATTTTGGTCACCTCATGTAACCTCATGCTTAAGACAGACCATTAATCTTTACCCAGCATAGTTGGTTTCTGTGCTTTAGAAAGAAGAGATTTTCCAGTGGCCAAGATGGCATCAAGCTTATCTTCTCGGCAGCTCCCTACTGTCCCCACTTCATGCTTGCCCGCTGAATTTCTCCAGAAGCCACGGGGAAGTGATGGTGCTGCCTACTTCATCTTGCTCTCTCTACTCTGGGTCAACATGTAAAGGCATATGGGGGTTTTGATCAACAACAAATTGAACCTGTGTCAACTGTGTGTCTTGGCAGCTAAAAGGGCCAAGTGTATCTTGGGTTGCATTAAGCAGAGTAGAGCTAGCCAGTTGAGGGGAGTGCTTGTCCTGCTCTACTCTGCATTGCTGCAGCCCTCACCTCAAGTACTTTTTTTCTCTAAAACAAGTTGCTCACAGAAGTTGTGAATGCCCCATCCCTGGAAGTATTCAAGGTTGGATGGGGCCCTGGGCAACCTGATCTGGTGTGTGGCAGCCCTGCCCATGGCAGAGGGGTAGCAACTGGACAGTCTTTAAGGTCCCTTCCAAGCCAAGCCATTATATGGTTCTATGTGTTCTCAGTTCTATGACCCTGTGATTCTAATATTCCAATCTTTAGAAGAGAAGCAGAGTATGCAAGACACCAGCAAGACAAGAAAATCCCTTTCAAGGGTCACTAGCGGAGACACCCAAACTTTGGCAAGCAGATGGGTCACCTAAACGGAGCTGGTGAAATGTCCTCTCCTTCCCAGCTGCAACCTGCTAAACTTTACACACCTGGACAGGAAAAAGACTATCTAAGAGAAAGAAATCTTTGCTCTCTATCTCAGAGCCTTCTCTGAGCAGTTATACCTCAAAAATGTCTCTCACAATTCAAAGGGAGAAGCCAAAATGAACGAAACAATCCTCACATTATCCAGGAATGTCTTTAGCCAATTATGTACCTGAGAAGGGAAGTCCTTCTTTGTCTCTCCAGACAACTAACTGAAATCTTGTAGCATGAGGTTTGATTATCATATTGTCCCAGTGCAGTGCTGTAAGTGCGAGGGAATCCTGGAAGAACCATGCAAGAGATCCTGTTTACTCCAAAACCTCCGAAGGAAGTGAATAGGCATACACATCCGAGGAGAACATCATCACCTTCCATACAAAACCTTCATCCTGATTCAGATATTTTACTCTAGCTTCTAGGAGAAACCCTACAGCCCATCCTTCTGAACAATATGAACTCCCATCTGGAAGATTTTGAGTCTTAAGTCCATCTCTGCCACTGGAAAGCCCTTTCACTTATAGGTCGAACTCATTATACTTTCACCAGAAGTGCTAAAATCACCTTCCTTATCCTATCTGCTCCATGGTTCTTCCACAGCCAAGTCTTATATACCATAGACCAGCTCACAAACCACTACTGTTTTATTTTCACATCTCCTACTGCTGTCTCCCATTGTTTTTTCTTTAATCTATTTATATCCTTATTCCTTTGATCCTGACTTCATATTTTGTGTTTCAGGCATTTTTTCTAGAGCTGGCATAGCATGGGAGGAAGTGGTATGGCAGACACACTGAGAGAGCACAAGGAGAGATGCTCCTCATTCTGCACCATTGTAGTTGGCTCCAGGCCAGCCAGGAACAGGAGTCCCAGGAAACATCTAATGTGCATGGTTTGCAAAAGTTTGCATGGGTTTGCAGCTCGTACTGCAGGCATTTGACATGAGATAAAACTTTCCAGGAGTCTTAACAGTTAAACTGTCAACTGCTGCAGGCTTACTTACAGGCTTATATTTTCAAAGACAGCAAATGGTTCCCCTTTCATGGAGATGGAAAGCAGAACATCTGTAACTAGTGTACCACATTCCCAGCCACATATAAGGTTTTTCATTCACAGAACTGGGATCTTCCCATCCAGCCCCCAGAGAGGCCAGAATTGTATAAACCTTGTAGCCATTCCACGGGGATTTAACATTCCTTCTTTTTCTCTTCCTGGCATTTATCTCTAAAAGCTACAGAATCTGCTCATTTTACACGGGTCAGGTTCAGATTTTTTTTTTCTTGAGTGGTTGATGCCACCAAAGAACTGATAACATGGAATTATAACTGCCAAACAACATATTTTTCCCTCCTAGTCTTAATTTGGGAAATGATGAAATAGCTTTGACTGAAAAAAAATATCAGACTGAGACAGACGATCAGCTTGAAAAATTTCAGCACAAACACGTGATTTTTGGCAAAATTAGAAGCAAATGGAAAGAGGATCTTAAACTGGCAGGAATGAGGCAAGTTTCATAACAGTGACTGCTGTCATGCCTGCATATAAACAGACAGCCACTCCATAACAATTGTAATGAATGATGCCAAGATGATGGTATTTAATTATTCAGAATTATTTTGTTTTTCACATAAATGTACTTATTAAAAATTGATCTTATAGAAATATCTTTTGTCCTTCAGATTGCTTGCAAGTGCATACTACAAATTAAAACAAAAAATTGTTCTCCTTGGTTTTACTGTTTGTGCTGTCTGATTTTGTTCCACCTACTTCACTGTCTCATCCAGCTTTTCTGCCTGAGCTTTCTCCCGTGCCCACCTACCCACACAACATTTGCTATCCCGCTTTCCACCTGTTGTGTCCTGCTGGTTGTCTCAGAGCATCTGCCAGCACAGCTATCAAAATAACCTTTTCTCCAGTCCTGTCTCACCTCTCTGGCCATTTCCTAAAGCCATGATGTCCCCAACTTCATGACACAGTCATGTCATTCAGTCAGCAATTCCCCAGTTTTCACAGGTAAAGAAGCAACTTCTTGACAAGCATTCAGGAAATACCTGGCTCATTCATCTGTTGTGTTCCAAAGCAGCAGTTCTCAACAGATAACAGTCTGAGTTTCTGGGAGTCCATGGCTCCATGCAAATTGGAGGTACTCAAGGCCAGGTTGGATGAGGCCCTAGGCAGCCTGATCTGGTGGGTGGCAGCCCTGCCCATGGCAGGGGGTTGGAACTGGGTGGGCTTTAAGGTCCATTCCCAAACCATTCTGTGATTCTGTGATTGTGCAAGCATCTCTTCCCTGAGCCTAAATCCCAGTGTCAGGAGGCAGAAAAGAACTACCTGCAAAAATATTATTCTTGCTGTAGTATGTGCCTTCTCCTCTTGCTGGGAAGGGGAGAGGCCGGCTGCAGCCTTCTCTAAAGGGCAAGAGAGAGGCTACCAGCAGCGAGACAGATAATTCACACAAAACCTGGCACAAAGAAAACTTGATCTAGAGTGTGTTGATATGAGGAGATTTTTGAGGGTGATTGAGGAATGTACAGCATCATGCTATGGAAGGGCTTTCCAGAGTAAAATGGTAAGAAGGGAAGAAGTCTGCTCCTCAAATCAGCAGGGAAAGGTGTCCAGGACTAAATGATGAATGGAAGAAGTCTGGAAAACATGTCACTGATCAAGTTTCAGAGAAACAACTCTGAGGATCCTGGAGAGAGGCACCCACACAGCCTAGAGCTCCAGCAGCACCAGTCTGGGGGCTCAGCTGGTATACTTGCAAACTATTTTTCACTGTGGCTGCTGGGTTGTCCCTGAGAGAATAAGCCCTGGAGTAGCTCCAGATCAGACAGGTAGATATCACCTATATACCATCTTTAGCGTTGCCAGAGAGGAGACAGGAAAAGAGAGAATTAACTTACTGATTGTCTCTCCAGATTCCAAGAAATGCATTTTGGGAAAATAAAAAAAAAAAAAAAAAGTAAGGCAGCTTGCCTGTTTCACATGGCAGCTCTGGAGCTACTTTGTACATAAATGGACAACACAACTCTCCAGTGTTAAGCTTGCTTCATTCATGAGGACCAAATTCTTCCTTGTATATAAGGGAGTAGCCGATTTCTTTATATGAGAGGGAATTGTGTGTGCGTTATTTTTTCTGTTTTTTTCCACACATTCCCACCTCCAATGCTGAGTCTCTGTCAGCAACAGTTCAGTGCTGCCCATGTGGCATAGATCTTGAAAGCGCAGACAGAAAATTACCATCTTAAACCAATCTTCACAGCTTCTGAGACATTAAATATAGATGGCATTATTGAAGCCAGCTGAATTACTCAGACTGTGTACAATGTGGTGCCAGCGTGGCCAAGAATGCTAACAACTGAACAACACACAGTGCCTTGAAATATATGAGAAGTCCTAAAGGGAAAGTAATAGCTTGCTGTTGCGTATCACGAAACATGCCTTCTCTTTCCTCTTCACCTCCCAGCCCACATTGCTTCATTTCTCCCCGGAAGGCAGTGTTACTTATGTACATTTAAATATAAATTATGGACATATCTAGAAAGGTAGGCACACACACAACCTAGCAAGACAAAGGCTCTCAGAAGGAAAGCATGGTTGCCAGCATGAAACCATCAATGCTAAAAGAAGTGAGGCAGATCAGAAGAGACCACAAGGCCTTAGGCAGTACTTAGGATACTGTAAGGCTGACAGAATAATGAAAAAGGAAAACTAGTGTTTGCCACAAGTTTAGCAGTTACACTGCTGAATAGTCCTGTTCCTGCTATTTTATTTTTTTCTACAGCTGCTTGAAAAGAAATATGAGAAGGAAGAAAGGGAAGTGAAGAAGTTCAGACAAAAGGATGTCTCTGAGGCAGGAGCACTGCCTTTGATCACAGGTGGCAGGCAGTTTCAGCAAAGCCAGCCCATTTGGCCACAGGCAGACTCATCCTCTCATTTCTGGAGTAGCTACAGAGTGACCAGAGAAGAACTGTGGCAAACTCCTCTGAAATGAAAGTGTCAGTTAAGGAGGTGTGTTACATGGTCTAACTGAGCTGACTCAGTTGAATAGACAGCTTAGACATCCAGTGAACTTAGACAACTGAATTCTATGTGTTATCTATATGATATATTAGGGGCCAATGCATTACTCTCCACTTATTACCTATGAAAGATATATTTACTTGCCTATATAGGAAAAATGAGGAGATTCGGTTCACTAGATGCCTAAAATGAAGGCAAAAACCATGTGCCTCAGAGAGGCAGGCCGGATTATACCCAAGGTTACCTTTGTCAGTCTTGAAGGAACTAAAGCTTGTGCACTAAACGATAACCTGGGAAAGCAGTGGTCACCTGAGCAAAAGTGCAGCCATTTTCTACAGCACACTACAACTAGAGACCTACGAAGTACGAAATCTGAAAGGACTGCAGAGATCACCTAAAAATTAAAGCACTCACTTACACTGGCCACTTCTGAGATTTTATGCTTCTTCCTTTTTCTTCCCAAATCAGGCTTTACTCTGTCAATTCCAAATTTATCTTATAGGAAGAAAAAAGTTGGCCAGGTGGAAAAGGACAAAAATCAGCAAGGAAAAAAGTGTTTCAAAAGTCTTACAGACTGTTCACAAATAAAGAGGTGAACAATGGCAAATATTTCTTGGCAGAGTCCTCCTTAAGTAGAAGGAAAAGAAATAATGAATTGAAATGAAACCTCAGGCACACGATGAATTGCAAAATAAAAATACATATCACTTTCCCAGTACTTCTCTGGACAGGATGGAAGGGTGTTTGTGTCTATTTCTTAGACAGACAGGATTTCATATCACAAATGGCCAGCACATGGCAGGCTTGAATAATGAGAAAGTGACTTCCCAGCTGAGCAAATACGCATTAGTAACAAGACACTGATGAGGCCAGACAAATCACCAAGGAAACAGGAGAATGTGAAAGACAAGTCAAAAAAGCTTTAGAAATGAGCCCTCAAGGAAGTTAGCCATGTTGCAGCAGTAAAGGCAACATACATGCCATACTAATGTATGACAAGGCATTATTAAAGCAAAGAATACGACTGATTTTTTTTTTTGAAGGGAGAAAAGGGTAACACTGTAATAGATCAATGCTTCTCATCCCTCCCATCTTTCAGAGACTATCTATATCATAGCTACTACAGGAATAGCATTGTTTGAATGGCTTATGGGGTGTGCAATGATGAAAGAGTCCCAACTCCGATCCACCTGTCCTGGGCCTGAGCTGGTGAGAAGATACATGTGGATCAGCAGCCTGGCTCCTGCTTGTTTCGGGAATGTACCTGCAAAATGAGCTTTCCTGTCTCTGAAGGGAGAAGAAGAACAGGCTGAACATGTTAGCTCTGCAGGTTAACCACTTTGTGAGGTGCTGGGGAGCTAGGCACACACCTGAAGGGTGAGTGTGTAGCATGGCGATAATGAAGAACACTGTCCTTCTGCTTCCTTAGGAAGATGTTCGTCATGCTCCCTTACCCCTGCTGTTAAATTGACCACTGAGATCCTATAGCTTCACAGCACTAAGCACAGGAAAAGGTGGAACTGAACCACAGAAATAAGTGAGAAAACAGACAGATGGACACACTGAAACTACCTAAAGAGGGCGGTTACAGAGAAGATGGAGTCAGGTTCTTCTCAGGTAGGGATTATGGACACGACAAGGAACATTACTATTACATTCCACAGTTAGGGTGGCCAGTCACTGGAACAAGAGCTCAGAGAAGCTGCAGACCCTTCATCCTCGAGGAACTGTGAACAAAACTGGACAAGGCCCTGAGCAAAACAAACAACTCTGGAGCTGACCCTGGTTTAAGAATGTGATCTCCAGAGGTTCTTTATTACTTACAGTATTCTATGATTCTGAAGAATACACAATAGATACCAGCTAATTAGACCTCAATTTCTTTTGTTTCCATGATGCACAGTAATTCAGCCATGCTAACTACAAGAGGCAATATTTGGGACTGGAGATCAGATGGAAGGAGAACGTGGATGGTGCAAAGAACAGCTTAACAGCCAGTCTACAGCTCTCCTTTGTCAAGTAATTTTGAAGTGTTTCTCTTACTCCAGTCAAGAAAGACAAATTCTCTTAGGTCTGCTATGGACTGTTACAGTCAATGAGAAGACTGAAGTCCTTAGGGATCTTACAGGATCAGCCTTCCTACCAGAAGACAAATCCTCCCAATATACAAAAAGATACTTCATGCTAGCAACAGGGATCCCTCTCTGGGATCTGACTTTCATAGCAGATTGCACAAGATCTTTGATTTTGATGGTGCTCTATGGAGGGGAGAAGTTTGGCCAAAGTCACTTACACCTCGACAGTAAAGCTCCCTCCTATCTGAATGAGGTCACCGGCATGTTATATAGCCCTTGACTTTCTCTAACAATGAGTGAGTGAGAAGATGGGCCTACAGTTTGCTCTGATCCTGATCAAAGGAAGAGGGCTGATCCCAGGTGAGTGTCAGGTTCCCTCTGTCCTCACAGCTGTCCTACAAGGCAACCAGTTGGCTCTTGGCATGACGCATGGTCAAAAGAAGACATGATCATCCATTCATAGCAACCTCCTCTTCTCCAGCCCTTCATCTGTACCTGTCCATTGTGGATACCTCCTCACTGGGCAATGGCACTTAAGCTGAATGAACACATCTATTCTTTCATGGGACTGCAAATGAGCATGATACAGCATGCCCTTTCTTAGCAAATCCAATTAGATTTTTTAAATTTTGATTTTCCTTGATTTTTCAAGAAAAATATATTCATTTTAAAGGAAAAAAAAAGACACAACACATTTTAATTAGGAAAATAAGCAACATTAAGGAAGAGTCCATTTACCCAGTGTTATTCTCACTGAAACAGTTCCTTGCAGTGGAAGCAGAGTTCCTTGTAATGAAAACATCAAATGCTTTTGTAAGCTATATAATCAGGAAGCTGATGCTAGTATTCATGGCCTTTTAAACAATTCATGTAAGATTGCTAGACTGTACAACTTATGAGTCCCATACTTCATTACCACTAGATTACCCTCATGTGCTAATGAAGATACTAGTGGATTTCTTTTATATTTTAAATCAAATGTGTGCACCAGATTATTTCTGTCCAACATGTTTATTCTTCCTGCCTATCTCGCTTCAGCTTTACTATTGGTAGCAGGCAAAAATACGCTGCTCTTCACCATTTCACCACTATAACATCTATCAAGAATATGGTGCTTAGAGCATCTGCAGTCCCTTATTTACACTTCCTCTGAAACCGTTGAAGTAGTGGTGGCAGAAATGGGAAATAAAACACTTCTTTCAGTAAGGAAAGGTTGTTAAAAGCAGAGAAGAACTCATTTGGCTTGTCTGAGATTAGGTAAATAATTAGTACTTAATTGCCAGCTGCTCTTTTATTTTTTTTTTTAGATATAATCAGAAAGAGTAAATATTTTCCAGAAGTTTGGATGTGCACAGTACTGTACAGAGCCCTGAAAAGCACAAGAGAATAAAAAAATACTTATGGGAACATTTCTCCCTGTCCTGGAAGCAGATAGATTTCTTATCAGATTCCAAATATCAACCATAGGGTGAGAGAACAAGAGATTGGCCTGGAAGCGAATGTCTGGACACCAGGTCCAGTTCCTTACTCTTATCCATTCCCCGTAAATTTATAAGTAATGATCAGTATTTCCAACATTACCCTAGTGCTGCTTTTCTAGGAAAATAGAAAGCTCTAAATAGAATTCATACAAGTAGAGTAATAAAAACATTTTCAACTTAATTATTCTGGCCTATTTATTCAGCAGGTAAAAGGCAAATACAAGGGGTAATGTTTTTATCTCTTTTATTTACTCTTTAATACTGCATTTGGAGAAGAATCAGTTTATAGCTGTGCATAAGCACATTGGCTAGGTTATGTGCTGAATAGATGTTTGGCATGCAAAAGGGAGGTAGATTAAAAAAAGACTACAATGATCCTCTACATTTAGGGTGTATTAATAAACATATCGACAATATGCTCCATCTATTAAAAAATGATGTTAATCTCAGCACTAAACTGATACTAGAACCTGTATATTTAAGGGTAAATAGTTGTTATAATGACCATGACACTCACATTGCACTGGATTCTACAATTTTCAGCCAAAAACAAATGTGCCTGTGACTTCTGACATTTCACAAAGTTTCCAAGTGAGAGAAAGGAATGGCTGTGACAGTTAACAACCAAACATCTGAGAGGGATCTGAGAGCTGCAGACCTAAGTGCCAGCTGAATCTTATTGAAATCTGATAGATGGTGAATTGGGTGAACAGGTGGCGTGGAAAGAAGGTCTCATGATGGTCCATCCTACCTGCTACTGAATCTTCTTGGACAGAAATATGCTTTTCCTCCCTGTCCTTACTGCAGGTCAATGGGCCGTGGAAAGAGCAGATTCTTCCACTGCTTACACGAGAATAAACTTCTTTTCAGAGAAGATAGGCTAGGAAGGACCTAGGCAATAAGGAATATCCTTTCATAGGAAAAAAAGTCTCCTAGATCAGTGAGGAGATCTGACAATATACTAGCTCTGTTCCAGTGGCTAGCAATGGTAGGAAACCAGCTGATTTCAGTGGCAGCACAGGGAGGCCAACACTATCTACTTCTGGCTATTAAAATGGTTACTATACATTTGATGTATATTATCTCTCTTAAAAAGCCGCAGAGCCATGACCCTTGTGCCAACTGGCTTAGGGACCCAATCCAGCTCACAATGGCTGTGTGTACCTGTCAGTCCTTGTCACCAAAGGCGTGTTCTGGCCATCCTCCTTTAAGGGAGCAGTGAATATAAGAAGAGAGCTCCAATGTGCTCCAGCAGCAATTCTCATCCTCCTTACCACAACTGTGAGGCACATCAGAGAGTGAAATGTTCTTCCCTGGGTGAACACTGAAAGCCTGAAATGATTTCTAGTCATTTGGCATTTATCAAGAGCCTTTTAAGATCAGACAAGTAATTTTCAGATGCATGTGCTATTTATTTTACATGCTAAATGATTAGTAAACTGCAAAAGCTAGTTCTCAGTAGGAAATGTCATGAGTAATGTGGCGTCGCAGAAAGACCTCGTGTTGCATATTGAACAACAAGGCCAGGGACGTATTGAATAGGTGATAATTAACTGTGCACTCCCTGTCTGCAGCACTGAACAGGGAAGGGTCCCTGAGGCATAGAGAGCAAAATACACAGGCTGTAGTTCTGGCAGTTCCTGCCTTCTGAGCACTCACGTTTGTAATCTGCATTGCTGTTCGAGTGAAATTGATACTGTTTGGGGAAAAAAAAAAGCAGACAAGACAAAAGAGGACTTTCATCATGCTGCAGCAGAGTGGCACCCATGTGGGTCATTAACAGGGCCAGAATGTGTTCAGTCTCCTGCTGAGACATCCAGAGCTAACAGAGTTGATGGCACCGGCAGCAGTGTATCAGCCTTTATGTCAGCCCTATGCTTACCACCCACGACTATTCCTATTGTTCTTGCTTTTCACCTCGAGCAATGATTTTAAGTGAGGCACCCCCGCGCATCCCCTGCTCATGCAATAACCCTGTGGCTAAGCTTTAATGCATCACCACCAATGAAGGGGAGCCTGTGCTGTCACTGTATGTTAGGAGTGTGAATCTGAGCCCAGATAATGAATCAGGCCCCTTGGGGAGCCAAGGCAATGAGGTGCCTCTTACATGTCCCAGATACACTTCAGCATGTGCAACAGAAGAACTGTAGCTGCTTGGGTACACTTCCTGGATAAAACATATGTGAAAGTATGACTTAAACGGGGATTTCTGGATCACAGCCTTGCTTACATCAGCCTATACTGAGTCATGCTCAGGGATTTGTGAGAGGAAAGAAAACCAGCATGACATATTTACATGATGAAATGAAGCACCAAATCACCAGCCTACTGGAAAATGAACCAGCTTAGTACAGGTATGCAAGCATGGCACCATAACTTGGCCAATGAAACCTGACAAAAGGTGGAGCTAACAAGTTCAAGCAGAGACCCATGCTAAAGGAGCTAGACTATTTCCAGGACCTGAACTGTGCTCTGTAGACATAGGACCAGCTGGAAGATTTGGTGGCTGTGCTATGGAGATGCTTCAGAAACAACCCTGGATGCCCAGTGAAAATGCAAAATTTATTTCAATATGTCCTAATGACTGACATCTCCTATGTGGCACACTGAGATTTTTCAAAGGTTTGTAATGCTTTCAGCTTCAGGCAGATTTTATACAGGATGTGGAAACCACATCATTGACTTAATAGTGACTCACTGTCAGATCCTGAGTCCTTGTTTCAAAGCATGAAGGTGACAAGTGCATTTCTTCAAGAATTTTCCTTGGTGGACAAAAACCAAGAAAAACATTTTTTTATTTCATTTTGTTCTTGGAATGGCTGAAAGATTTTGATGAGAATTTTCCAAAAGAATTCCACTTGCTACTCCACATAGAATATGCAAACCCAAATGGTTAAAATTTGGACAAGCTATACACCTGCTGAAATCTGAGTCTTATAATGGCAAGCATCACTACTAGGTGCTATTTTCTGCATTATCTGTAGTCATATATCCAGTAAAACATTTCAGAAAAAGAGATAAGATTCAAAAATTTCTTAGAACTGTGCTGTGAAGTATTGTAAAAATAGTTAGAACTAAAACATCCCGCCTTGTGATCACAGACTTTATCACAGAATACCAAACACTGCTGAAAAATGGGGCCATTTGAAAAGTGATCTGCTTGGTATGTGTGTTCACATATGGAAATAAATTGATGGCAATGCTACCTATGCAGCAGCGACAAGTTAATTCAATTTCCATCTCAAAATCAGGTAAAGTGTATCTCATTTGTTGCCATGGATACAAGACATTATTTCCATTTGTTTGAGATCTCACAGTGGGTATGAAATTAAACTGTGACACAGTTTTATGGAGAAAGTTGACTCAAAACCCTGTAAGTTCAATGTCATTAGTCCAAAGGATTTTCTTTTTTAGATGCAATAAATAAGCAGGTTGGTACTACTGCGCATAAGGTATATCTCATAAGCAAACATCTGTGATTTTACTGATGCTACTTTGAAGCAGTAGGACTAATGGAAGAGAAAATAAACATTCATTTCATCAGTCCTGCAAATACGGGAAAGCATTCTGAAAAATGGCCAGATGGTAGAATTACATTAAAAATACATTGAGGTTGTGCTATTTGCTATTGTTTGGCACCAAATATGTTTACAGAAAAAATTCTTGATTCTGAAAATGTATCCACTTTTTCTTAGATATATCTGCTTTTCAGACTGCAACTCAAGTCAATTGATCTCTAGTTCTCAAAGTTAGAAGAAAAAGAGCTTTATGAAAGAGTGGGAGAGAATGGAGAGGAAAGAGGGGGGAGAATACGTTTTTTTAATGCTGACATATATGCAGGGTTTGGGAATTCAATGGCATACAGTTTACCTTGTCTGAAATTAATTTTAATATATACAAAAGGATAAAAGAGAATACAGGTCTTCTTGTTAAATTATTACCACTCAAGTTCTGGATATATGTTTAATATTTCATAGAGAGACTGATTTCCATAGATGCTGAGCACCTGCTATACTGATGGATTTCAGCTAAGGTTGTCATCTCTCAGCATTTACAAAGCCAAGCTGAGATAAAACAAAGTCTACCTAAATCAAAAGTTTAGCTCTAAATATTCATGGATGAACTGCATGAAAAGCACAAAGGTCATGAGATGTCATGACTACAGCTAATCATTGAAATCCAAAGCCATCATCCAGCTGCTTAATTGACTAATAATTTCCCACCAAATATTCCGAACTCCACCTCCTGTGCCTCTGTGTTGCTGCCCTCCTCAGCATATTGTCAGACTGGATTATCTGCAATGTCTTCTCCAGCTCCTTGGGCCATCTCTAATTATATCCCACTGGGAGTTGGTAGGTTCAACCCCCCTGGATGCCGAACTAGAAAAATTCAACCTCACAGCAAAATTGTCACGCACATAAAAACTCTCAGAGGAACAGTGAGTACAGTGTCCATTGCTCAGCTGAATAGAAAGATAAGTCATTCTCTGTTACTGACTTGCATTCTCAACATTTGCTTGAAGTTACAATAGAAATGTATTCATATTCTCCAGTTTTGATTATTCCTCATCCAGACCCCAGGTAGGAAATTATAAAAATGCAAAATGAGCATTAAGACTCTAGGATTTTGATTTAGTAGTACTTTGTGCCTACTTTTCACTAATTTTAATGGAGAATTAGCACTAGGCCGAAGTTTAGCACAATATTTATATATGCAGTTAAATTTAATGAAGCCAGTGATATTTAAGCATCCGTTTATATACGGGTAAGAACATGAACAGACCTTAAGCATATCTAGAGTACACTGAAACCTTAAGTATTTTTGATAAGTGGCTTTATTCCTAAGTGTAGGAAAGATTTTATTCCTGAATGATCAATGAGTTCTTTTCTATTTTATTCAGAATTACTCCGCCATATGATAAATCACTCTGATTTGGTAAAACTCTGAGGGCTTAGATGGAGCTTATGTTCATATAAACACATGTGTAATACTTAGGATTGTCTTGTGCTCTGTTATTTGGTGTTAAGCAGGATTTGTAGACTGGTTGGATTTGATATGTTCTGTGATAGCAATGCAATTCCTAATGCAGCCAGGCAGCTCGTACATAAGTTAATATCTTCTGGCTGTGGAGTTTTGTCATAAAAACCAGCTTAGTACAATCTGGAAGTGGGTACAACTTGTCCCCTTCTGGAATCTAATAACTACAAGTGATTGAGGAGGACATATGCTGCTTCAGGGCATTCATGGACAAGGCAAGATTAACCTCTGCTGTGACATAGCTGAGCAGCTCCATTCCAAATCATAGCATAACAGCATTGGTTTGGTTTGGGTTGGAAGGGACCTTAAAGCTCAACTAGTTCAAGCACCCTGCTGTGGACTGGGACCTCTTCCACTAAATTAGGTTACTCAGAGTCCCATCTAGCCTGGCCTTGAACGCTCCGAGGGATGGAGAATCCTCAGTTTCTCTGGACAACCTGTTTCAGTGCCTCCAGTGAAGAATTTCTTCCTTATGTCTAATCTAAACCTACCTTCCTTCATTTTAAAGCCGTTCCCCTTGTCCTATTACCACATACGTATTTCTTATAAGCCCCTCTTAAGTATTGTAAAGCCACAACAAGGTCTCCTCAGAGCCTCCTCCAAATTGAGCAATCCCAATTCCCTCAGCCTTTCTTCACAGCAGGGGTGTTCATAGCTGGGAATCCAAGCCAGTGTCATGGTGAGCCACTGCCCCTGCCTTCTGTTATGTAGCAGCCGAATATGTGTGTCTGGGCAGAGGAGAAGTAACATACATGCATGTTGAATAAGAGGTGCTTATGTATTAATGGACATCTGAGATGAAGCAGTGGGAACAGGCCTGGACATGCTAGCCAAGACTTGCCCTGCACAACGTCAGGAGCATGTCGACAAATAAGCGATAACATGCGTGAAAACCCGAGCATCTCCTACAGGGACACATGGCAGTTTGTGGCTTACTGGTTATCAGAATAAAATCTTTGCTGCTGCACCAAACCATTTAAAAAATTGCCTAAACGAAAACATTTCATTCATGGATCAAAATAAATAACAAAATCTTGAGAGATAACACCAATGTTACTGTGCATTTGCAAATTAGCAAGAGGGCAATCTGGACAAACTAGAGATGTTTGAGATCCTCAAAGGAGAGTCAGCAGAAGAAAAGACAAAGCTGAGAAGCAGAGATGCACCTAAAGATGCAGATGGATGCAAATGAAGGTACCACAGAGCACTGGCTCTGCCATGCTGAAAAAAACTTTCTTGAGCTCCTGTGCTGAATTAAGGCTAAATGGATTAAATGAGGAGAGAAGTAGAGGATGTACCAAAGTAATTTGCTCCTAACTACAACATGCATAAGGATTTTTCTTGAATGATCAATGGGTTTACAGTTTAGGGATTCCTAAAATGACTGTCCCTAAAAATGTCCTCAGTTTCTCCTCCCCTTTCCTCCATCGAAAATCTGCAAGATCTTGATTTTGAAGAGAAATCAACCTAGTAATTTGTGGAAAACAGCCTCTTGTACACCACAGATCCTTGGTAATATTTTCCTGAAAGAGAAGACCCATTTTTTTCTTCCATAGCAATACCTGCTGCATGCCTTGCATCGTCTGCTGTAGGAACTGCAGCTGCTGGTCCTTTGTAAGGCTTTCTTCTGTTCGAAAGAGCTGTCCTTTCTCTTGTTTCAGAAGCTCCACTTCGTTTCTGTAAGCATCCAGTTGCCATCGAAGACTATCATTCTCTTCCTTAAGCGCATATGCTTGGGCAGCTAAAGCTGAGAGAAAATGAAAATGAAAAGAAATCAGTCAATTGATTGTTTCCTTACAAATAGCTCAGAGGACATTGTCAGGGGAGATGACAATACAGTTGAAAGCCAGTGAGACATTTCGGAGCTGAGACAAGACCTAGCAGAGCTGAAAATGATTAGGTTCTGGCAAAGACTGTCACTGGGAAGTTATTTCACAGGATGGAAGGAGCCATAAAGCGACCCTGGATAATTCAAATGCTACTTGCAATCTGGTTGCTAAATTTAGGTTTATATTTTGGGAAGAAACTGGCGTGCAATTCAAGGACAAAGCACTCTCCAACATTGCAACATTTTCCCAGCGATGTTATGGGATCTGATACAATCATTTAATATTTATACTATTGTAGTGCAGATCCAATCAGATCTGTGCTAAGGAATTTAGACTATACAAAGTTGTCTGAATTTAATCTCATGAGAGAGGAAACAAATTCCGATCTATCTTCCCATGAACTACTTCGTAGCAATGGTTATGAGGATCCATTTAGACAGAAAAAATGATGTAACAGAGCAAAATTATATAAGATGCAAATGCTCAGAAAAAGTGTTGGTACTACAAGAACATTACTACATTAAAGGCATTGAAAGACACTTAAGTCATTTCCTTAGGAAGCTCCATTTGGCCCCTTTTCAATTTAGAATGGCATTTTTATTATCATAACTGATAGCAGGTGTTTGTGAAGAAATCGATTAGTATGCAGGGATGGAAATTACATTTGCCAAATGACTTGCACAGTCTGCAATATAAGCTGAAATTTGTGTAGCAAAAGGCAGAGGGCTATAAAGCATGTAGAAGGAACATTATTTAAATAAATTATCTGGACATAAATACATATAGGCAAGTATGGCATTCATTGCTTTAGAGATCTGGTTGTCAACCTATAGAAGAACCCACCCTTGGTAGTATTTATACTTGGCAGTAGCAGTGGTCATTTGGCATAGCAAACTGCCACACTATACTATTTTCCTTCTTGGAACCTGATAGCACAACAACATTACAGAGCAGCTGTAATTAAAAAACAACAGTGTACCATAGCCAATTCTATCAACATTTGGTAACTGAAGCACATAACTGATTTACATTCCTGATTAAATGATTTCAGGCTTGATATTACAGAATTCTTTCTTGCCCACCTACAATAGCAATATGGTTAAACTCCAAATTATCAGAAATTGTATATTAACTCCATTTGATGTTAGGCCTCTCTTGACTAGACCTTTCACAGATAAAGAGTCCCCTGTTCCCTGTGATAACATGATTGAACATTTTTGTGAAATTATAACAGCATTTAGATGTCACAGTATTTCATTACCAATAGAAATGTTTTATCTTTGGTAGGATAACTGTATCTTTTTCCAAGATAACTTTTATTAATTTTAAAATAATACGAATGTATTATCCAAAATAAAGTACAGTTAGCTAGTATTAAAATTTAAGTATGGATCGGTTATTGTACTTAATTTGGATATTCTACAGAGTATCTCTGGAAGATTCAGTAAGAGTTACAGTATTGTTACATCAAATTAAATTGTTCTGAAAAGCATGTAATCATCCTTCCATGACAAAATTTACCCTCAAGAAATTGCAATGATGAGTCCAATGGGCAAATAAGAGGATGAAATTCATTTTTTTTTTTTGTAAGAGCCAACAACCAATGCTAAAAATAGAGAAAAGACTCTGAGCAAATAAGAACCTCTCTAAAAAGAAGTTGAATTAAAATTTTACTTTTTGATTTATGAAATGGATTTGAACTAAATTTCTAAACACGAAAATACCGGTCCTCTTTGCAGAGGCTGGAGGTAAATAAATTAGTCATCTGTATTCTCCTTCTCCTGCCAATTGGACTCTCCCCAGTCAAAAACTGCATTTTTTAAACAATACTCAATTTCAGTCAGAAACTGCTTATCCTTGTGCTCTCTGAGCTCATGGAAGGAGACCATCACAGATGCCCTCAACTTTTTAAAGCGGCTCGGGAGCAGTAGTTCATCTGCTATCCATCACTTATTCCAACTCTTAAAAAACTTCTGAAATCTGCTGCGTAAGTGGAAGGAGAAAGGTGTGCAGACTTGACAATCACCGTCCCTGCTGAAATGAGTGTTAGGACCAAGATTCAGCTGAGGTTCAGGCTGCCCTAACTGGAGAAGCTGCTGTGGTACATTTGCTTAGTCTCATCATGGCCCAGCTGGAGAAGTCCTTCTTCCTTTTCCCTTGTGGGTAAATCCAGGCTATTGAGTGGGGCATGCGAAGTCTGCTACAGAAGCTGTAAAGTATGAAAAATGGAAAGATCTTCTATGTACTGTGAAAATAATCAACCCATAGGTGATGAACCTGTTAGAGTTTAAAAAATAACTTATCCAAATGCAGCAAATTAAGTTCTATATGAGCAGCAGAGGCAACGACTCTTTTTTCCTTTAGAAATGTAATACAGCTTTTTTAGTGTTAAAAAAATCAGAGTATATGACATTTATAGGTGCAATAAATGTTATTATTTTATTTCATTATTTTAGAATACCATATTAAGATATACATAGTAATAATTACATAACCATACTACCAAGAAATCCCATCCCAGGATGGGTGTCCCATCATCCTAGATTCCAAATACTGGAAGACAAAGGCTGTGTTTGGAAGAGGTTGCAACATATGTTAAGAGAAAAGGGAATTATCCCAAACAACCTGAAGTCTGTGAGTGAGAGACAAGTTTGTGTGAGCAGAGACAAGTTTGTGATATTAGGCAGGATTCCCAGAGGTGTGCAAAATCTTATAAAATTGTTATACACTCTGGTGCTTTTCCCAGCCATTCACAGTAAGCAGCTAAAGTCAGAGTCCAAGGTAGAAATATGTCCTTAAATAAGGAGGATGCAATATATACTGCAGCAGTGTAATAGAATACTAAACTGTCACAAGCTTTCAGATGAATTAATTATAGATGAGACCATAAACTATATGGTGTTCATATATATAGTTCTTATTTACTTTTAAGATACAAATTGTCTATTCCTAACGTGTGAGTAAAGTTGTTAGTAAAGAAGTCATTAAATGGAGAATAAGTCAAAGAAAGACATCTGGCAGACCCCAGGGGTTGCATCTCATTCAGCACTGGGAAACTTTGAAACAAAATCAAAAAGATTCTTTTTGTTTACATAACATAACTGTAATTTTCAATTATTTATATTTTAGTGAATTAAAATCATTCTGGGTTCAATGCAATTATCCCAAATAGAGCTGTTTGCTTAAGTTTTATGTATATCAATTGAATGCTAAATCAAAATTGATGGATAATTTTTGGAGAACAGAATCTACATTTTAAAAAGTAAATATTTTTCAGATTTGTACAGAAATTTTTCTATGACTAAACTGATAAGGCTGATGAATGTACTTTTTGATGAAAAAGAAGTTTACTTAGTTCATCTCATTGCAACTTCTGATTCCATTTTAAGTTCTGTGGTTGCGATACTCATCTACAGAATCCCTCACCAAGACACATTAGATAGCTTCTTACGATAAGAAGACAATGAAAGTTGAAAGCCTTTACAGAAGCACTATATACAAGAAAGGTAGATCAAAAGAAAAATCTGACAAGAATCCCAAATAGCTGCCCGTAATGCAAACAGAAGACAATATTTGTACCTGAACAAACACAGCTGGCAACCAGCCCAACATACGCTTTATAGCATTTTCATGGAGGAATGCAAAATGATACCTGTCAGTCTCAGAGAAGCAGCTGGAGGAAGATCAGACATATGTAAGCAAGGAAGCCTCTTCATTGATATTTTAAGGACATGGAAAAGGTTAGTGTGATTTGCTTGTGCTGAGGCAGGAGTGCCTCAGCAACAGCCTCATGGCCAACACTGGCTCCATGTAGTGGATCCAGATTAGACCCAAAGTACAAAGATATTCTGATTTAAAAAAAAAAGAAGTGACTGGCTGATCAGAAATCCACAAAATTCTAAGGATGTATTCAAAATGTCCCAGATTGGTGTCTCAGAAAAAAACAATTTACTTTTCTAGGTCATCTATTTCAGACACTGTTAGGTGTGTGCTTTCTTTATGAGTAGCACTGATACGTCCCATTTACTTTCAGCTAGTACTCTGTGGTTACGTTTAACCTCATACATAACAGTTGCCACAGGACACGTCAGGTAAGTCTACACAGGTGATAATTGTAATTATAGGTAATTGTAACATTTTATAACTCACACAGTGGCCAGGAAATAAAGTGAACACCCCAAACCTCTGTTTTTATATTTATATATTTACTGATGAACTTGGGGAGAATTCAAAAATTTCTAGCAGTTTTATTAATGCATAATTGTGCATTAAAAATCTATTATTTATTTATTTAAAATTGCATAAAATTTATAACATGACATTTACTATTAATGACAGACTACTAATTCACACATGAGAGACACTCCTAGTTGAAATGCAGAGGCAGTAACTTATCTTAAGAATCTTCAACAATCTGAAAAACAAAGGAGCAAGCAATGGCAACAATAGAAAACTCTCCTGTAAATTCAAGAGTGTAGACCTCCCTCACAATCTGCTAGCACAAGTTTTTTACAGATTTTTTTCCTAAAGATTCTTCTGCACTTCTAAAGAAATGGATCATGAAACAGACAACTTCTTTGCTTACTTGTTTATCTTAAGATCAACCTTTGGTCTAACCTCTTCAGCAGAATTTCTCAGGGTTTTGGAACCTTTGCCAATGTATCAATACAGTGACACAAATGAAAACAGATGAAGAAGCCTTTCTTCCACCTGAGTTCTGCTAATGCCAGTATCCTAATTTCCTGACATGAAAATAATGTTTAAAATGGTATAATGTTTCTTTTGATAACATTGACAAGAAAAACATCAAAAACTGTCAAAATGATGACTGTTATTACGGTAATTTTTTGCCTGCATCAATTCCATTGCAGAACATTTGCAATGTCAGAAAAGAAGGAAAAAAACACAAAAGAACTTGCTAGAAACAGTTACTACTTCAAAGAGTTTTCAGTTTGAGGGACTGAACAAAGAGGAGAGAAATAAGGACACAGGGTTCACAACTATAAATACAAACAATAAGAGTTATCCTTGGCCTCTATCTAGCTTGCTTGTTGTTCAAATAAGTGAACTGCAAAGCAATACAACCAGGGGAAAGTCAGCAAGGAAAAACATTTGTTGAGGATCTGAGAGGTCATGAGGTATATCTTTATGCTGTAGAAAACAGGGTAAGTTGTACAATAATGTCCACTGTCATCAGTGAGGGAGATGGTCTTAGCTGATACTCTGTGATTCTGTAATAAAACAGTGTTTCAAGATTTTAAGATAATAGTCGGAATTCTTATATAAGCTTTTCTCTACACATTTTTCTACATTCAGATATCTAAAAGATAGTAAAATTTCTTAGTCTTTACAGTTATGTGCTAGAGGATATCTTTAAATAGAAATGAATGTCAATGTAGATCATCATACCCTCTAAACAGAAGAATTTCTTGAATCTAGACATCTTTGCAACTGATACATTTCACTAAGGAGGATTTGTCTGCTTTTTTCTCCTGCCTGAAGGTAGCCATAATTGCATCTTTTTTAATTAAATGTGAAACCATTATATATGAAGGAGATATTATGTGAAAAAAAAAACCATAAAATAAATTTAACAATCATTTTAGCAAAGACAACTTTTGACACCTCCTTAGCTGTCTTCAGGATTTCAGGTTCTTTCAGAAGGCACCAACTAGTCTAGAATAGCCCAAACATTAAGAAATTGAAATGCCAGGGAGTTCTGTTTGTTCAAGTAGTATTTGCAGCCAGCTCTTGGTTTGCAGGAAACAGCTCTGTTTGGACTTGATCCTGAAGGTCTTTTCCAACCTAAATGATTCTATGATTCTATGGCATGTTATACATTAACATGAGAAAGGGCTCAAGAAAGGGCCAAAGTACAGTTACTCCTGCAATTCAAACACAAGGTAAAATGGCAGAGGTCAGAATCTAGAAAGTTAGGTGAAACGAAATAAAATTTTGGATATTAGTTCAAAATGTTAAGAGAAGAGGAAGCATGATAGGACTCCCAGTGGTAGAACAAGAAGGAAGGTGGAGTTTTTGATAGTGATTGGATGTGAGGAAGAAGAGTTCAAAAGTGAGTAATGGGCACTGGTGTGTGCATGTCGGCATGTGCCAGGAAAGGGTGAAGCTGAGACTGGGCCCATCTTTAAAGAAAAAACTTGGTTTCCTACACTAGAAGCAACCTTTGGAGCCTCATTCATTTTTGCCCTATAAGAATCTTGTTAGGGATCCAGCCCATTGGAAACTGAACTCTCTGCTATAGTTTGAGAATCTGACTGTGGTCCTTCATTGGCAAGGTGTATGCTCCTGAGTTCTCTGACATTTCAGGTGCATTTGATCAATTGCCTCTCCTCTCCGCTCCGCTCCGCTCCGCTCCGCTCCTCTCCCCTCCCCTCCCCTCCCCTCCCCCCTACTAAGTACATGATCACCAGCATAAATAATATTCAGATGTCAACAATGGATGCGTAGAAATATGTCTGATATTACCAGATAAAAGTAACATTATTCCTATACTGTATTCTTTAATATATGCTTCTTCCATTGTTCTCCCATGTTTCTACACAAATAGATTATGTCACTTGGCTTTTTTAAAAAACCCTTTGGTTAAAACTTGAAAGCAGCTAGTGAACTAGCATGAATAAATTCTGAAAACAAAATTAGAAAGGTATAGAAATAAATAATTTGGGGCAATTATAAGCTAATCTAGCCATGAACAGTTTTTTTTCCCCTTCAGACATAATGTAACCAAACAATGAAGCAATTTCCTCATTTTTCCTAATGTTAGGCACACTTCATTTGAATGTCTCAGAACCTGCAAATTTAAACTCCAAGGGCACTAACTATCCTATACATGGAGGGGTTATTGTCATTAATGTTAGTGGGAGTTAAGACCCACACAGTGGGAGAGAGATTTACTTTTTTAAAAAACCTGCTTTATTCAGGTGCAGTAGCTTCAAAGTCCTTTCCTCACCACGCTGCTTGCATTCAATGCAGAGAATCTCATTATACCAGTTACATTCATGATGATGCCAGATGTTCAAATTGAATACTCATGAGAATTATTTTCAGACTCCCTATTCACATAAAACTTGCTGGCGAACAATTAGTAAATGGTAGGATGCTGCCAAAAAAAAATGAGAGAGAAAAAAAAGAAAAATTCCACTATCATTTAATGGCAATTTTATCCATCCCGTCCAAGACACACAGATGCAACATTTGAGAAACCAAAGCATTTCTCTGAAGAGAGATTTTCTCAGTTTACAAAACTTAATCCTGTTTCGCAGACTTCGGCAACAGCACTGTTCCTTTCCAGGCTTACAGCACATGTGGCTCACCACGTAATTTATGAAGGCTTATTATTTCTTGTGTAATGAAGCATACTCTTTGCAAATAGCAAAGAAGGTGCAGGGAGAAGGAGGGCAGATTACAGTGCAGCTTGGTCTAATAACAAAACTAGCAAAGTAGCATGCAAATACTGGTTCTCCAGTGGACCAAGAATGCCTCGGAGAGTGGTGCTGCCAGTTCCTGTGATGGTATGATGAGTCTCACAATATCTGACATTTCATTTAGAGCCCTGGAGAGAACATTAACTGAAAACCTCAGCTTTAAGCTTCTGGATTAGTGGCTCCCAGACTTTCTAGACTGTGGATCAGTACCATCTCTGTTTCACTATGCTCTCACCAACTCTGGCTTTTAGTTAAAAACACAAGGAAAGTTAATCTCACTGTTTTACAGTACTAGAAATAAGATACAGATTACTTATTGCAGTTTTACAAGTGCTCGTTGGCTTGGGAGATCAGAAGATTGAACCAACTTTCTCAAAGGGCTCAAAACAGAGAAGGCTAATCTCCCCCGTCAAGCCAATCTTTCCAACCCTCTTTTCACATCTTCCTCTGTTTTTCCTCTGTACTGGTTCTGTTCAGTTCATTTCCTACTCCAGATCCAAACCTCCATCTCTTTGTCTGTTTGTAATTCCCACTTGCCTGACATTTCTCGATGTTTCTCTCTGCTCTCACTCACACTTATTTTGCAGTACATTCTCCAGCTCTCTTTTACCCAGTTTAGTCCCAGGTAAACTGCAGCATTAAGTGCTTTGGACTATTCCTAAAAATATGTCGCATCACATTACTGAAATATATAGTTAGAATCTGAAAGAGACCACCTTGTTACAAAAATATCAAAGCCTGTCACATTTTAGGTCTATTTTAGTTGACAGCATTTCTTTGGAGATCTGGCATCTATGTAACTTGGAAATGGTATTTTGACAGTCATTAGTCAGTTCATCCTGTTGAAACCAATTTCTCCAGATCACCTGTTAAAACCAAAGAGCTCTTGTTTTCTCTCCTTTTTGGGTCACATTTATTCTACTGCTATCCATGATGTGCACCAAACCCAATTGATGTGGCATACACTTAAGGGGGGCAGAGAAAAGACGAAGAGCTGCCTCTGCACAGATCACTGCTGTGGGTGGGCTGCTGGCTGGGCTGGCTGGTGCACTGTCTTCCTCTGCTTAGTTCTCCTCTTGAACTGGAGGCACAGGAAGCAAGCCATCCTTAGAAAACGTTTGCCAATAACTGTGAAAAAACAGTCTCAGTTAAATATATTTAATCAAATACTAAATCTCTTTTAGAAGTTCTGCTTTTTTTTATTCTAATTGAGAAATTGAGCTGTTAAGGCACTTTTGCAGAGAGTGTGTTTTAAGGATGTCAGCAAAGAAGTGAATTTTTCCTCTAATCAATAATTTTCAAGAAATGACTATTCATATAACACTAAAAATGAACAGAGGAGATTTTTGTCTCAAGAGTGAAGGGGTATGCTCACTCAAATAAGAAGAGTGCTGGTTACTGGGAAGATGCCAAGTAGGACTGACGACCCTCTCCTACATCAGTAATGGAAAAATGCTACTTGTTTTTATGGTGCTTTGTACCTGGAGGTACAGACTTTTGAACTCTGCATCACATGAGAAGAGAAGGCTCTGGAGAGACCCCATTGTGGCCTTCCAATACTTGAGAGGAAGTAATATAAGCAGGAGGGGGTCCAACTTATAAGGAGGGGGTCCCCCTTATAAGCAGGAGGGGGTCCAACTTTTTACACAGGTAGATAGTAATAGGACAAGGGGGAATGGGTTTAAACTGAAAGAGAGGAGGTTTAGGTTAGATGTTAGGAAGAAATTCTTTACTCAGAAAGTGGTGAGGCACTGGCACAGCTGAAGATGAGGCCCTGGGCAGCCTGATCTGGTGGGTGGCAGCCCTGCCCACAGCAGGGGGTTGGAACTGGGTGAACTTTAAGGTCTCTTCCAATCCAAGCTGTTCTATGATTCGTTCTATGACTCTAAGAATGCTCAAGTGTTTCACAGATCTTACGCTAATCTTATGTATATTGCGTAAACAGATTCTATGTATGTGTGCACATGTGATACACAGATTGCCTAGGATATTCAAGCATTACTGTATGTAGGTAAACCTCTGTATAGGTGGGTTACCAATGGTTGTTTCTTAGTAATGGTCATAATTTCATTCAGATGTAAAAATAAACACTGGCTGCTATAAGATGCATAGCTGTAGTGCTACTGTTGACATTTACACTAGGAATTGCATTCAGGTCCAGCATCACTGTGACAACTTGCACAAAAGTATCTGCAGGATGAATAAATATGAAGAAACTGTCATCACTGGGAACAAACCTGTTTGGAAACAAACCTGACAGGCTCTTGTGAATCCCTCAATTTGTCACATTTAGTAGGGAAAGAAAGGGCTGATCTGACTGCTTTAGGTGACTGTGGTGTTTTGAATTGTTGTGATTTATAGTAGGCAAATTCTGATCGTAAATGCAAAGTGCTTTATATAAATGTGAGGATAAACAACCATTGTTAAAAATTCTATTGCACCCTAAATTGCAGGAGAGCATTTATCCAGCTACCTTTCTGACCTTGTACTAGATTGGAGTGCTGAGACAATTTTTCTTTAAAATCATGCATAGTACTGAAATACTTTCTCAGTTACTTTAGTCTCAGATAAAAATTGATCTTAAATATGCAAATACTGTTTCTATCCATTTGGAAAGAATCAGCAAATGATCACAAGAAGCTTGAAATATGCTGATTGTCACATTCAGAGGTACTTTTTCCTGAGCCACTTATTCCTCATGGGAACGGAAGACTATGTGGAAGAGTTGTATCTGCAAACCAAAACCTCCTTTCTCCCCTCCATCCCGACTTCAGCGTACTCAATATCTGCAAATTGAGGCCGCCACGTTTTTCCACAATTTAACACATTTAGTAGGTATTTTCTCAGCTACTGAAAAATAAAATGTGTTGTGAACTTGCAGATGGCAGAGTTCTAGAGGGGCTGGTGGTACTTTCAGTCCTTCCAGAAAAAGAGAAAGTTTTTGAAACTTGCAAAAAGTATGCAGCTTTGAAGAGATAACAATAAAATACTCCCTGTACCAGACCTCCTGGGTAAGCCACTGCTTAGGACTTTCTGTCTGTGGGTGTTGAGCAGAAGGTGAGTGCAAACACTGAGCAGCAGGCAGTAGCATGTGGGATCAAGGTCTAACAGCACAGGCATCTCAAAACCTATCAACAAAATACAACGAGACAGACAACTATCTGATAATAGAACAACATGGGGGAGAGGTATTACTTTTTCTCATGCTCTTCCTCAGCTGTTAAAAGTGCACACTTGTCTCTAAAGCTCAGACAAATTTAAGAGAGAATACTGTGTATAGCTGACACGTGAAATAGAAGCAATGAAGAAACTAGTGTTGTGGTCTAGCAACCACACAAGTCTTTTCAGAGAGATCCCTGGCTGACATGTAAGATAGACACTTGACATTTGTAGAAGCAGTTCAACAATAACTGGATACAGGAGTGCTGTAAATGCATGCTTGGCACATTTCTGTGCCTGAGTAACATCTTGATATCCATTGAATTTATGGAGGGCTGAATAAATACACAAAAAGACAGGGAACTATCTTCCCATTGAAAGGTAAAAAAAAAAAAAATGCATAGAAAATAGAACTCATAATTTCAAAAGGCAAAGCAAGGCAGGGAAAAAGGCAAGGCAAGGAGAAATGAAAAACACTTGCCTTTTAACAAAGTAGACACGTTTTCTTCCTCTGGAGTTCTCTGTGCTGGTGTTCAGGGAGTCACATGTTTGAACTAGTGGAGAAGTGACGTAAAATGGTATGCTATCTACTTCTTGAGTCAGTCATTTCATGTACAAGATGGCTTTTCTTTGATTTCTCTGTCCTCTGTCATGAATGTAAAACTAACTAAGACTAAAAGAAAATCATTCATCTCCAAGCAGAATTGAATCTTCAACACATTGCTCACAGAAATGTTACACTATGGATATGTGACACTAATGAGAAGTGGATTTTCTTGAGATAGTCTTTAAGCCAAAACTAAAGAGCAAGCTATGATGAAATTCCTCTGAATCTAAGATTCATTCCTCAAAGTAAAGAAGCAACACTGGCTTGTAGTAGTTGTGCAAATTTCTGTGGCTATCTGGCTTGAAACACAAGCCCTGCTGGGCGGGTTTTTAGCTCCTGGCATACAACCACACCACAGACTGCCAGCCTGCTGGATGCATAGGGACTGAGAAACTGCACATTGTGAAAAGGAAGCTTTTAATATTTTGGAAACTTCAGCCAGGCTTACATGTCTCATGACATAAGGATGCTCTCTGAAATTGCAATTCTGAGCTTAGATGCTTGTACTGATGTTGGAAAAGACTTTGCTTTTCAACCATTTTCTCCTCTGGTGCCTTAGCAATGTCTGATATTTCATGGATTAAGAAGGTAAGTGGATAAGAAGGTACCCACATCTCCAACTCAAGCAATATCTGCAATCTTCTCTGATGTGTTGAAGTGGAAAAGGTTCCTTAAAACAACAGGGCATGAAGGGCAGCATTATTAAGAAAACCCAAACCCAAGAGCTTAGTTCAAACAATAACAGAAATGGTCTTTCATAAGAGGTCAGAAATAGGGTTCAGGCTGTGAGCTCCATGAAACCACCCTTGAAGAAATCTGTTCTTTGTGCTCTCTTCAGAATCAACTGCCTTCACTATTGTAAACAGGGCTCATGCTCTTGAAAGCTAAATACATGAGTAAGAGCACAAAAGCTGTATATTGGAGAGGGCACTATAAGGAAGGTCACTTTATAGAAAGCATGAAGTGTAATTTGCAGAAGGATGCTAATACCAGCTACATCAGATTGTGAGGAAGCTGAAAACAGCATATGTTCTAATATTGTCTTTTATTGATTTTGCTGCCAACATCCCACTTCAACAATGTTACAGCCGCACTTCAAGATTCTTAATAAAGGGGGTTGGAGAAAATCAATATACAGAGCTCGCTTCCGCTCCTGTTGAAGTCAATGGGAGTCTCATTATTAACTGCAATGAGCACAGGACAGAGTTCAGGCTGTTTTGGTGTTTTGTGTTTGTTTTTCCCTTCCCTTTTTATTTAACCTCCTATGGGGCAATTTATATACTTTTACTCTGTGTTTTAGAAAAGTCCCATTTAAATAATGCAATTCCCTACCAAACTGCAAGTGTGTGCATTCAGAAATGATGCCTGCTTTATGAAACCTAATGAAAAATTATAGCCTGTATCCTGAACAGGAAAAATTGTAATAAAAGATACAGGATTTGAAATAAATTCTGATGACAAAATCATTTTTTTCTTAAAAATATTTTCATTCAGATATCAAGCAAATAAATAAAAACAGTTTAGCTTTCGTTGACTCATGAAATGTTACTTTCAATAAGAAAAATTGTATTGTTACTTTCAATAAGAAAAATGTAAATGTACTTTCAATACATGTTGTTTGCTGTATTACAAAGGGGATACACCCAAACTTCTTTTCACTACTATTTTAATGCTATTTACACAAAATGAAATATGCTAAAATTATCACCAAAAATTATAAGCATCATCTTCGTTCCAACAACATGCTGTTAATTTTGTTCTAGCATGAATGCAAAACATATTTTAACATGCTGTCAAAATGAGATACTAAGGATGTCAATAAAATGACACTAAAATAAATGTAAATTTAGATTGCTGTCACAAGTGGCTGCTTGGTTTTGTGAAGATGTTAGGTTGCTATAGCATTTTCCATAGCAACTTTGCATCTTACTACATAAATAATCCCTCAGTGTCCTTAAAGCTTACTAAAAACAGGATTAAATCTATTCTCATATGTAATGATCTTGCATAAAACCTTATCTGTATGAAATACCCAGAAAACATAATAAAATGTAATCTAGATAATAATATTTCTGGCGGTTGAAAAGCATCAAAGCACAACAGCCTTGTTTTGTAGTTAACGGGACATCCTTCTAAAACCCATATCAGGGTAGTGGCTTTGAAGTGTCTATTTCCTCTAAAAAAATTGGAAACTTAGGTTGTTAACTCCTTGACTGCTGGGTTCATGGGGCTAGAGTAGACCTTCATCCCAAAGCAAATGTGTTGGTCCAGAGAATCTGACCCAGTACCTGGGACGAGGCTGCCTTTATTTCCCAGGGCGGACAGGCTTGGCAACTACCTCCAGCCCTGATTCATCAAGACACTTCTGCTAAATACAGCTGTACAAATAGCATTATTAAAACCAAATGGACTTAAAACTGGGGGCATAAAATTAGGCCCATGACTACGTGCTTCCTGAATTTCAGCCTATTTTTGTAGAAGCGGTGGGTAAAACGGAATGCATTTTAAGGCACAAAATTGGAGTCTGCCTGGTGATAACAGCTCTGAACTGGCACGCTGTGAAAGACACTAGAGCAGACTTTTCCCTGTGTTAAGGGAGTAATCATCTTGTGCTGCTTTCTAGTGATCATCTCTGATGGTCCCTGGGAGTAAAGCTCATTGTTTCGGCTGTGTCCAGAGTATTTCCATTCACAGGGAAGTTATGCTACTCACAGAGCTCAAAAAGTGTTATTCAGACGTCTTCTCTGGCCAGAGAGGGGGACCATGTCAGCATGGTGACAATTTGGTTCTTCAGATCGCAAGTACGTTCTTTTTGAGACAGCTTACAAAACCTGGTTGGCAGATTTTGCTAGCAGGTTTTATTTTCCTCTGCATACGTCTTTATATGTTTATTGCCACAGGGCTGATTACGGCACCAGCTGCTAATGGCTTTGAAAGAGTATTGGTTTATCTGAGGAATAAACCAATGCCAGCCCATTAATTCTTAAAGTAAATACATCTTGCTATTTTACATTATCTTTACCAACAAGTGTATAAAAGGAAGACAAGGAAATTATGGGCTTGTTAAATATCAGGATTGCTTTCACAAAACCTGTGCTAAAAAGCTGTGAAATGGACAAGTAATGACAGAACAGTAAGTCAGACTTTTGTTTAAAACAATAACTCCTGCGAAAATAAACAAAAAAACAAGCCAAAAAAAGCCCACAGAAGATTAGGCTTCCAAAAACAGAAAGGGAGAACAAAGTGATCAGGAGAATCAGAAGGAAGAGGAAGACCTGACATGAGATTTGGCATGATACCAGGTCAGTGAGAGGGAAAGGAAGAGCAAAGATCAGCTCCACACAGCTGGCGCTGAGCAATTTGTATTCCAAATTGAAAAAAAGCTGTAGAGAGCTTTCCTACTAGTTTAATCCAGCTATAAAGCGCAGTTTCCATCATGTGTGCATCTCTGCACTCAAACAAGCCTTAAAGAAAGCATAAGAAGATTGAATTGCAGAAAAAAGATGAATAAGCACCATGCAGATCACTTTGGTGTTGTTTCAGGCTTTCCTTGAAGACTTGCCGGGCTTGCAACTTTCAGGATAGACTTCAGGACAATGCCACAAAGCCTGTTTTATGCTGCATGCATGGGGTGCAATTGTCACATCCCGACTTTTACAAGGACTTAGGCTCTCCTGCCAGACGGACTGCCTGCCGTTCGAACTGTCTCCTATGGCAACTGACCCTGCTGATGCTGCAAAGAGCAATGATTGGCTTGGAGGAGCACTTAAAGATACAGGCTACTGTCCAAGACAGGAAGGGCTGCTGTGTCTAAATTTGGCATCTGCCTGGGTATGTTTCATTCTTGTGCCATGGAGGTCTCAGCTGGCCTGTCTGGGAAGGCAGCGCCAATCTGTGTGTCCAAACTGGGTGTACACTGCTTAATTTGAAATTTATTTGCATGTCGTCCCCAGGAGGTTACTAAGCTGTGTCATCACAAGTAATATGATGGGGTGAAATGCTACACAGGCCCAAAGAGTGGGCTTTTCTAAGTATGTTTAGCAGCAGACAGCCCTGTTCTGAGGTGTTTATCATCCACACAGGAAGGACAGGTAGTGGGTGAATGAACGGAACTATCATTGTCTCCATTTGATACCGAGGTACCACAAATGCACTGATTTGTCCCAGTGTGAGCTCTGCAGCAGAGCTGTGAGTTGGCCCAGGGCTCTGAGATCCTAGTCCTTCCCATGTCCCTCTGCAAGCATCAAGCGTTTCTTCCTTCACTGCAGTGCCGGCTGCCATCTCTCACTGCAGTTGGAGTTGCTGGAATTAACGGTGTGTCTCAGTGAACTGCAAAAGCAAGAGATTAACCCACCTCCCCTTAAAAGTAAAATTACAGGTGCCTTCTAGGTATAAACCAAACTTCAGCTCTTTCCTACAACGTGCAGCTTCACTTCACTAATTCTTAAAATTACTTTGGAGGCTTTTGTATGTGGATCCTTACTCCCAGGGACAGCAGGTGGGAGATGAAGCATCCATAAATCCTGATCGTTCTGAAGATTTTCCTATATCCTCCAGACTCCAGCACAGAATCTCATTTTTTTCCCTTGAGCTAATGCTTCAGTAGCTGCACCTTGACTTTCAAATGCATTAACTGAGTTGCCAATCATCACTATTATTTTTTTTCTTAGCAATCTCCCAGCTTTACCTCAGCAATCCTCTTGTCCCTTTTTCAAACTCCAAAATACACAACATGGAAAAGTCACTTTAAAGGCTGAATTTCGGAAAAAATTCTGAAAGAATAGCTTTGTTCACAGGTCAGATTCACTCAGTCTCAGGTCAGTGTTTTGCTAGCTTTCCTCATAAAGCAAATGACCTTTGGTCTGTAAACTAGGAGAGATTCCTATAAATTAGGCATGTATGCCAGATCAGCTAACTTATTGGTTTCCTTGTTCCGTGAGGGTTTTTTACGGGAGCCCGGCAGCTGCTAGAGATGCTCTCTAACAGAAAAAGTGGGTAGTGATGCCTTCCATTTTCTCAAAGATTCAGCTTGCACATGCTACAGTAGGTTACCAACTAGCCCAAAGTAGAATGACTTGTAAAACATTTGGAGGAGCAGAAGGTTTTTGTGCAGGAGGCAGTCCTGCTCCATGGACTAGAGGGTGGAATACCCCAGTTCTCATTCCAGCTCTGCCACTGAGTCAATGATGTCAGTAAATCAGGTTCATAAATGAGTAGGAGAAGATCAATTGGCAGACAAAAGTAGAATCATAAAAACATACAATTGTTTGAGGTGGAAGGGACCTTTAAAGGTCACCTGGTCCAACCCCCCTGCAATGAACAGGGACACCTACAGCTAGACCAGGTTGCTCAGAGCCTGGTCCAGCCTGACCTTGAGTGTCTCCAGGGATGGGGCATCTGCCACCTCTCTGGGCAACCTCTTCCAGTAGAGGATTCAAGTGTAGAATGAAGTAATGAACTTCGCAGCAAGTCTCTCCTGAGCAGTTACTTGCTTCAAGCAAGTAACAAGCTTGAATCTTCCCAAACAAACTATTTGCAGATTTCTAACATAAAACACAAACTGCTTTCCTGCATGACTTCATATCTTGTACAACTTGAAGAAAGAATACAAAACATTCTTACTAACAGCTTTCTCATCATCTATCCCAAATCTCTAGAATTTGTTGTGCACAAGGGCTCAGCTCACTCTAACATTGCTCTGAAAACTGAAGTCCAGCAAGTCTGGAATAACATTCAGGTTCTTGCACAGCCTCAGGACTTAAATGTGCTGCACTGTGTTTTGAAATGTTGGGGCTGGAATCCACTCTCCGTTTTTCAGGATGATAGTTTTCAGATTTTGTAGAGAAGAGTTTTAATTTGAATTCAGTCTAGCTGTGAGGAGATGTGACACACTCAGCACTATACTATCTAAAAACACTTGCAGATGTGGTGTTATTTCTGAAAGGAAAAGGCTTGAGTAACAGAAGAAATGACAGTGGGTGACTGCTGAAACTATAGATTTCAATGAGAAAGAACAAGGTCTTAGGAATCAATCTAACTTGTTGAATTGATTTGAAATTATGCCTTCTTACACTAGTGGTGATTAAACCAGGTGAATTAATGAAAAAAGACCTGACACTGGTGTGGGAGACTGTGGGAATCTCTGTCATCTGTTGTAGATTTGAGGATGGCAACATTCCAGCGGTGTTGTTCCTACCTTCAAGAAGATGGTGAAATGCATTGGCCAGGCTAAAATGTAAAATCCTCAAGAAAATCCTTAGGATGTCAGGACAAGCAGTCCAAAACTCTGGAATTATCCAAATCAATTCATCATGTCTGGTTGCTTCAGATGTTTTTGGATTTGGACTTTTAAGCCTTTACATGTACATGCTGTCCTTGAATTGAAGAGGAACAATATCTTTCTTATGTTATCCAAGCCTTGCCCTCCCCATAGTTAAGTATTTAGGTAAACATTATAAAAGAAGGGGTTAAAAATAAGGAAAGTACCAATGTTTTCTTACTGTGCAGAATTGTTTCTTTGCTATGAAATACTCTTTAAAAGACATTCTTTGTAAGACAGAGGTGACTACGAATATAAATAGCCACTCCAGTGAGATAAAGAGGTGGTTCTGGAAGAAGAGAAGAAGGCTAACACCACTAACAATTTAGAAAATGCTGTACATAAAAATGAAAAATAAATGCCCTTCTCTCACTTTCTTTTCATTCATCCATATTTTATACACAATAACTTTCTCTGATTTAACTTCAAGTTCCACCTATTGTCAGTGGCAGATGAATCAAATCCATATGCTTTACTTGAGAGCACAATGTGAGAAGAAGAAAGCTATAAAATACAATTTTAGAACTGGATGACTGTATGTATGTGGCAGGCTGGGTCATCTCCACTAATATCAAGAGGTTGATGAATAGTACAATGGACAATGATGGACAAGTACTCAAGTGGATTCACATTGCTAAATTTTGATTTAGTATGCAACACAGTACTGGGCTCACTACTTTCATCGAGTGGTGTCAAGTGCCCACATTATTACAATACAAATAAACTAAAGCAGTTTGGAATGCAGCAGAAATCTCAGACACCAAGACATTTGACAGAAATGTCCCTTTTTATAGACAGAAATCAAACATGCTTTCCTATTTGTGATGTTATTAATCAGAGACAAAAAGAATGACCTGCATAGCCCAGCTCTATGAGTGTACATGTTAAACCCAGCTGAATCGATAAGTATGACAGTTCAAAACATCATTACTCCTTTTCTGGAGTGCAAGCAGTGGGTATTCCTGTTTCTATCTTCCTGTGACTCTTCCTGTGAATTCTAGTGACTTCTCTCCACAAGAGCAGACATAGTCAAGGTGAAATGATTAGAAAGTCAAAAAAATCTCTGATTGCTAGCAGTGTTTTGCCTGCAGAGACCCACTATCTCAGCTCCATGCATTCTGCTAATGAAAATTGAAACCCACACGATAAACCAAGCAAAAATTAAGGCTGAGCTTTACAGGTTGATGCATTTTTCTTTCAGGAAAAACATTAGTTCTCCTTTCAAGAGAAATGCTGTAGTAAAACTTTCTGTGCTAGAATGATGCTCCTTCCTTTGGTCTTCTGGAGTCATTTGACCTCACACAGCATTTTGTCACAGGAGGAGTCAGAATGCTTCTTTATGAGCACTTAGCCCATTGAATGGATGATATTCTTTCCTTTCTTAATATGGTGCCTACGTGTAGAGTTATAGACCAAAATCGTCCTTATTCTCAGACTCAAGGTTTCTTTCTTTACTACTTCCTCCTTCTTCACCTTCCCTAAAACTCACTGTTAGCTGGCAGTTCTCAGTTTTGCTTTGTCTTTACCTTCTGCAAATTTTCTTTCTGAACATGAGCTTCTAAACAGGCAAACTCCTGTTAGCTACTCACAACTTCATTAGCCAACGTCAAGAAATCAAGTAAAGTTTCCATCCAGATCATGTTACTGGTAATTTAGTAATTTGTGAGCCATCTCGTTGAGTGTCCCCACTGAATAGCTTGGGTATACTTGTAGGAGGCTGAAAAAGTTGCTTTCCTTTCCAAATATTACAAGCAAAATTGTTCTTCCTTTCATTACAGCCATCTAACACATGCCAAATTAATGCAATGTGTAGTACCATATTGCAAAATATGTAATGTTAAAAGTTAATTCCACAAAACACAATTAAAATGGTATAGCGTATTTGTTAGGCTATACATTACTGTGTATTTGCTGCAAAGAAAGGTAAGGCTTAGAGAATACTGACTGTAACAGAACTTCATCTGGTCTCATAATATGTAAATTGTTACAACCATGGAATTAAATAGTATTATGCAAGAATGCAAACTGCACTTAAGAAACACAACGCTTCCAGCCATGGGCAGAATTGGAGTTTTTATCACTATATATCATAGCAGGCAACAGAAGACTCCTAGAGACAGCTTATATTATTCAGATAACTAGTTTACGAGGATTTAAAATAAGGTACTGCTTTACATAATCAGCTATTAACCTGTCACTTTTCATTTGTAAGTTTTTGTTTGCTTTTAAAAAAAAACAACAGTTGTATATACTCAGACACATTATTGAGGGATTTGGCTTTACCTGAATCATCTACTCTCAGCTTTTTACTGGGATTGTCACCACTGTCATCATCAGACATTTCCATCTCCTCTTCCCGGCGGATTCCCATGAGCTGTTCGCTGTGAGCATTTCGGAGCTCCTAAAATCCAAAATGACCTTTTGTCAGTATTAACTTCCATAAAATCAACGCTTTATCAATAGTATCTGTTTTTAAAACTGCTCTGTTTTTTAATTATACATCATTTATCATTGTAATTTTATGTAGTTGTCTATGAATATTTATAAGAACAGTATCATGGAGAATTCTTCATGAGGAAGAAAAGAATTTATCACAGGTAACGCTCAGGGAAAACAAGAGAGAAAGTGAGTCTCCATGTCAGGTGATCTTTAGTTCTGCTAAACACAGAAGAATGTTTTAGCAGCAGAGATAATGCTTAAAACTGGATATAAAGCAGACTGACAGAGAAATTGTGAGTCTGCTTAAGATATAAAGAATTCTTGCTTCTCGCTGTCGCTTGGGGCAGGATTCCTCTGGTCAAATGTAGGTTTCTTCACTAAAACTCGTTCCTGCAGACATCTTTCACAGAAATGTAAAAAGCCCAAGCACTTTAGGCATTTCACATCCATCACGTGACTATCAAAACAAAATCAGATTAGCTGCACCCTAAGTGCCGAGTTCTCCCAACTGACTGTAAGGGCAGCTTGGAGCAGCCAGTGCCAATGGAGCACAATACGTTTTAGGTGCCTGACGCTGAGCAAAGCAGTCTCCCTTCTATCCCTCAATTCCCAGATTGCCTCAGATTTGCAAGACAAAACCCAACAATGCCATCCTGAAAATTTCTGTGTTGCTGTGGGAAACAACTGCCTGGTGCCTGGGTGCCTGCCACAAGGGCGGGCAGTAGGAAGTCTGTGCATATCTTGTTGGGGAAAGGATCATCAGGCATGAGGGCTTTGTGGGAGTCTAGACAGTCTTTGTTCTCAGCAGAAAGGCCGCCGCTGGTGCAGCGGCTGGCTTTTTAAAGGCAGTGCTGAGAAGATTGAGAGAACTCTATTTTGTCCTAATAATCCTGTCAGGTGTAACACGGTGATGCTGCACTGTGATTAGTGTAGGCCTTTTCAGCCTGCAGACAGCTAATTTTTCTGCCTACAAAGAGCCTAATTCCCAAAGAGGTGGTTTGAAACCTTTGAAACAAGGAAGAGGCACAGAGAAGGAGGAAACGGCGTTGAAGAGCCCAACCATGGCTCCATACAATTAACAATAAGCTGTCAGAGAGGGACTGTGTGTAAAAGGAAAGGCGTTTCCCTTGAGCTGTGCCCATGGTTCATCAGGCGATCTCAAACATTCTGATAAATGTATACATGTCCATTAATCACAGCAAAAGCAAAGAGTCTAATTAGTGGGCGTTTTACATCAGAATAATTTCAAGTTTAAAAAGATTAAAATGGTAAATTGTCAACCAGTGTCTCATGCAATAAGTGACATCTCTGGAAGAAATTAGCGAGCTTATTTCCTCATTGGAAAATGCCACCTGCACTTTTTACTGGGGAATATTGACTGCATACATGAGCAGACATAAGCTTACATTTATTCCCTCTTTAGGGGATAAATGTCTTTGATGCATCAATTTCTACACTATCAGCAAAGCCAATAATCTTCCATGGAGAACATCAATGTGTATGAGTGTTTGCTTTGGGCTTGGGTTTCTAGTAAAGCTTTCCTAAAGTCAGAAAAAAAGGGAATGTGGTCAGGTAAATAAACAAATCATCAGATAATGCCTTGCTTAGACAATACGATTTAAATCAAAGATGTAATTTGTTACCTTTCCATCATATTTCACATCTGCAAAACAGGTATTTCTAGAACTATTGTTTCACTGAAAGACTCCTATGTTTTTGAATTGTTGTTGTTGTCCTATTATCCTCTTTTTAGAAAAACAAATGCAGTAATACTTGAAAAAGCAAGTAGTGAAGCAACGTTTCTGGAAAGTTCAACTCTTAAACACTTTTTTCCATGAAAGATTTGTTTATTTATCTATTTGTTCTATTTGGAAGCCAGCAAATCAATGATACACCACATCCCTTTATGAAAAGTTAGTTTAAGAAGGGATAGTCTTACATAATTGAAATAAACTACTAACAAATCATGCTTTCATACCTTTCTGAAAGATAAGACAAATACCAATCCCCAACCTCCCAGCTTTCAATTAAACCAAGGCTTTAAGCACTACTTTTATGAAATATTGTGAACAAAATGCAAAATACAGTTTGTACCAATAAATTATGCTAACATTTTATTTTAAGTGTCCCATTATTGTGAAGTCATTTGGTATTCACCATAATAGCACTGATAATAAAGAATTCATTTGGTATTCATGTGGATGTTACATTTAGTGCCATTGGTATTCAACTGTAATTTAGCATTAGTTAATGGGCACTTAAAATGTTATCCAAATGATTTATATCACAGCACTTAGTGTTTCTCAAACTAAGTGTACAACACTTATTTTACAAGTGTACTACAAAATAATTAAATAAGTGCACCTTACCTTCTAAAGTTTTTATTTTGAGACAGAGAAAAATCATTTAAAGGACTGTGATGCTAACAATCAGCATACTGTATTATGTGAAGGTAAGCCGAGTGTATTGTAAAGTTGCTCATATTAAAAAAAAAAAGGAAGAAGAAAGAAAGAAAACAAAGACAGTGGTACTTACTTTTTAAAATACAGGTTCATAGCGTATATACTGAATTAAAAACCAAAGCTGGATGACCAAAACACAAGATGAGGTCTATTGATTCCTTTGCTGTCACTTGCAGCAAGGAGAGTTACAATCCAATTTCCTTTGCTCATGCTTATGACAGCCACACATGCATGTTCCCACATTGCTAACTCTGTGTGGTATTATGATTACATTTATACTCTTTTTCTTTGCAAGCAATACACTTAGAATCAATACAAGTGATTTATCTACTTTATTAAAGAAAAATATAAAACAAATGGGAAGGAGTATGTCATAATTCTGGACTGAATATGCTCAAGTAAGTATTTAGGAAATAAATTCTCTTACTTTATTTTCAGGCAAAGTCATCTTATAATGACCATCTGATGGTAGAACCAGAATATAATCTGTTTTACAGAATCCTTCTTTTAGAATCAGATCATGATGATTCCTATAAAGTTGTTTTTCTTAAATAATTCTTAATTCTCTCCTTAGCTGAAAATAGTGTTACTAATTTCACTACTTCAGTTCATTATTTTAGATAGTAAACATATTCCTCCAATGATTTCCCAAAACTTGCATGAAAAATAAAAATACATTGCTCTCTGTCTTAGTATCATTTAATGACTATTATCATAATGAGAGCAGTGGGAGCAATTCATACTATAGATGAGACTGTAAAATGGCCAGTTGATTAACAGCTAAAATGGTAGCTGTAAATACTGCTGAATACACTATGTCCAGCTACAATCACACTCGTTCTGTGTCAATCCAGCTGTGAGATGATGGATAGAAAATAATAATAAAATCACCAACCTCAGAATGCTTTCGCCAAATGTCTATGTTCTTTCGCTGGGCTTTCGAGAAATGGTCCCAAGCTTTTTGTCTGGTAGAAGCGTTGAAAACGGCGACAATCTGCTCAACTTTGGTGAACAAGGAAGTCAAACAAGACAAGCAATTTATGTTGTGATCACTATAGAGAAGCAAAGCAAAGACACTAGGAGTCTATGGATGATGTCATTACTGAAACAACATCATCAATATCCATCCAGTGATGTGTCTTTTGTACTTACATTTTATCAATGTTGGAGATGTCTCCCTTCAAGTCTGTCTCCATAACTTTAGTCTACACAACTTATAACCATTTACCAAAGAACATGCATGCAGCTGCTTCCCAGTGATGTCTGCTATTACTTTCCGAGCAGCCACATGCCTTTCTGTGAGTGGTTATAGGCACGTGGCTATAGGCATGACACTCAAGGCGTAAACCTGACATGTACTGCCCTGTGGCAGCTGCGTACAGATGAGCAGGATGTGTAAATGAAAGCATGAAAGACAAGCAGGGTCTTCTTTCAAGTGTGGCTATTTTATAGTGGGAATTTGCGAGCAGATAGGAAGAGCTAAATTATATTTAAATGCTGCATGCTGTAGTTGCAGTTGCTGCTTCTCTTTTATTTAATATATAGATGCTCACCTGTGCTAGATCATTTGTCCTGTGTCCATGGCCTATGTATTTTTACGTATACAAACACACTTTTCTGCCTTTGAGAAAGAGATGTGAAATGGGCTTCCCTCATTCAACTCTAATGAATTCATTCTGAAGCCAGACATCATTGCTTAAGGCAATCATTTAGGACAATTAAAATCCTTAAGCTTTTAACTACTTGTTCATCCTAAACCAGAACCTTTTCTCCCAACTCTCTTTTTTTCTCTTCATATCAGTTACAAGAAGTGCTGTCCTTCCACAACAGTGACCTGCCTAGGAATGATTTAGCCAAGATGTAAGTTGCCCTGATCCTGGCACAGTCAACTACAAAACTGTCAAGAAGTCCAGATTTTCTACAAATGACGTGGACTGTGCTCCTGAGTAAGTAGCTATGCCAGTCTATGAGGTCAAACTGAAAAAAGCTTCACATCTATGACAAGGTTCTGGGCTCTTTGGATTCTTGGGCTGAAATAATGTTCACTGTGTTTCCTAAAGCTATGCTTGCAGCACCTCCTTCTCTCCTCCTTCTCTTTGACAGAGAAGGTAGCGGAAGTGGTGTAATGACCTCTCACCTGGTCTCTCATCAAGTTGCTTGATGGTTTATCTCCATCAATCCTCAAGCCGCGGATGTGCAGGATCTTGCTATATATTACAATCTATCTCCTTTAAAATAGTGAGTTTGGTAAATCAGTTACAGATCTTTCACCTCTGCATCTGGAAATTAACCTCACTCATTTCTTTTATTCCCCTTTTTACCTCTGTGGCAGTTTGCGTCCAGATTCAGGAGGTCAGAGCAAGGAGGATGCTGTTATCTTTTCTTAGATGATGAGTGATAGGAAACAGTGAAATGGCCTCAAGTTGTACCAGGAGAGGTTTAGACTGAATATTAGGAAGAACTTAACAGAAGGGGAGCTTTGGAACAGGCTACCCAGGGAAGGGATGGAGTCCCCACCTGTGGAGATATTTAAGAAACGTGTGAATGTGGCACTAAAGGACATGGTTTAATGGTGGGCTTCATAGTGTTAGGTGACAATTGGATGTGGTGATCTTAAGGGTCTTTTCCAATCTAAATGATTCTATGACTCTCTATATGGAAGATTTGCTTTTCATCGTGGCTAGTTAATTTCTAAAGATACAGAAATAAATGTTTTCTTTCTAAAATTAAATCTTAAATGTTGTTTATACTAAAGAAATTGCCTCAAAACTACTGTGATGATCTGATCCATTTGTGATCTCTTCAACTTTCAACAGAAAACACGATAATTTCAGCATTTAGAACTTGCTTGGAGTGAAGGGCGGATGCATCAACAAAGTAATGCAGTGTACATTTTTTCAATTAATTTCAAAAGAATGAAAATGCTAGAGCACTCCATTATTACGTGTGTAGAAACTGAGGCTAGAATTTAATTACTGTCGTGTTGATGACCCAAGTGCTCAGAAAATCTTGCTTAATTAACAATCTGTTTTTAGTTTGCAAATGGAAATTCAAGTTGAAAAGACTGACAAAGATATGTAGAAGTTTTCCATTCTGCACTAATGGGTATTAATAAGATCATCTGTAGTTTGAAAAACATTTGAACTTTAAAGTGTTTAATTTCCATTCTGAGAACAGGTGCTAAGATTCATCAAATGGCATTATATGATCATTTCAGAAACTATCCTCAATGGAAACACCAGATAGAATGTCGAAGAGCTTTTTGTGCATAACTGCAGTAGACAAAGTGAAGAGCAGAAAAAGGATCTCCTTCATATACCTAACTCATATATTTGGAAAAAAAAAAAAAAGAAAGAAGTAAGATACTATGAGTACAAGATGCTAAAAATCAAGGAATAAAAAGATCCAATGGACTTCAAAGGATAATAAAGGAAATGAGAGAATAATAAATGCCCATCATAACTCATGTTACGATTAACAATACCTAAGATTTAGAAAGTTCTTTAGGCCTGCAGTTAGGTAAAGTTGCCCTTCCCTTTTTCTCACACTTCAGTGCTCAATGTACTCAGTTTGCTTCACTTCTGGAAGGATGTGTGTGAAAGCAAAGTTGTATTCTGAGATCAGCCAAGAGTTCTGAGGCTCACAGAGATCTTTATTCTGAGACTTAAGGGAAAAGACTTTTGGGGCCTTAAGGAACAGAAAATCATATACATCAAAGATCAATGTCTCACTTCTATGCATTCAAAAAATTATCAGCATATATATACAATTTAAATACACACAGCAATTTAGGCTATGAAGTACTACAAACAATAATTAGGTAACACCAAACATA
Organism: Penelope pileata; assembly: GCA_013396635.1. NCBI lineage: Eukaryota > Metazoa > Chordata > Aves > Galliformes > Cracidae > Penelope > Penelope pileata. The sequence continues at coordinate 1,207,496 of WBMW01003898.1, forward strand.
GAAGGTCTCCAAGCATTACATTAGAGCTAAAGAGCAGCCAAGACCATGGTTAGAACATGGTTTGACAGTACAGGAAAGCAGCTTCATGTCTCCTTGTACTGTACCAAAATCCTACATTGCTGTTTTATGAGATGCCAATCTAATATATACCCATTCTGCCAGTTCACATTTATTTGTAGGTTAATTCATGTTGCATCGAGATTAATTTTTTCTCTCATAGCCAACATGAAAGCCTAAAATTGGAATAAAGTCCTGCGCCCTGGCTAATTGGTAGACAAGACACAATGTACCCAGCCCTGATTGAGATCAAATTTGTATGAATAATTAGATTAGCAGCACACACTTATATGGGGAAGTCGGGAGAGTTTGTATCAGCTGAGAAGCTTTCCACAGATAATGCCTTTTTCCTCCATATCTGGGTTAAGATTTGGCCAAAGAGGCCCCACATTTTGGGTTGCTATCTGCAGATTCTGAGTGAAGCAGTTGTTTGCAGTCTAGCTGCTGACCATGATTTTTAGACTGTTTCCTGACCTGCAGAAGGAAATTTTCAAAATGAAGTAACAGGTCATGTCTATCTCTCTAAGGCACCTTGAGCTGTAGGATGCACTGCACTATCAACTGTGACTGGTAAGTAGAATTATTAAGTAGCATGAAATATTCATTGTCAAACATCTGTTAAGTTCCATTCTATACCAAATTTTCATTGACCATATGCAAAGCTGTTTCCTTACTAAGTTAGGTTTTAAAAAAACACTTTGTTCTGGAAGTGCCCATACCATATCATTGTTTTTCCTATGAATATGACTTAGTGTAAATAATTGCATCTTTCCTAATGACTTCTTCTGTGGCTGGTAATTTATGTGGCATGTTTCAGACAAAGGGTTTTAGGTAATTGTTTCTGTGTTGATTTATAAATAACTGAAAAGACCAAAACATCTAAGCCTAAAGTGATATGGAACTGTCACTGTTTAATAACTGCAGTGTAACTACAATACACTCTACTAGAGGTGCAGGCTTATAGTAAACATATTAAATGGAAGTTCAAATCTCATTTTTTGTTGCCATAAAACATGTCACTGGAATAAGGTATTGTTATCAAGTATAAATGTAAAAACAATCAGAAAAACTAGCAACAACGAGAAGAATACCTTAAATGATGCCAGTAGGTTTTGCATAAAAGATAGGATTAAAGGGAAAGCTAGAATATCTCCACAGAAAGAGAAAAATCGATACAGTTTATTTGAAAATGATACTACCAGAGAAAAGGAGAAAGAACTGAAAACCAATATATAGCCTTATCTGTAGATTAAGAGGCAGAGAGAACACTTTTAGCCTCCCTTATGTTTATCAAATGGGCTATTTTAAGATTGAGTGAAAGCTAAAATTCTTCCTCGCGTCCAGGAGACAAGACTTATCCAATTTTTCCCTTGCTGATTATGTTATCAACTGTCATGCTTGGGTGATTATTTTTAATTTCTTGTGTTCAATAATAATGAACATCAACATCTAAATGTTTTATGACATATTACAATAAAAAAGTAACAAAACAGAAACTGAAACAAAATGTGATAAAATAAAAGCAAGAGGTCTTCACTGGCAGATAAAATAGATTTCATATAGGATTTCACTCCAAATTCCACCAACTAGGGATACAGGAAGAAAAGGACTTTGCAACAAATTGCTTTAAGTGCAAGAGTAGAATATATGGCAATTTAGCTCAGAAAAATTCTGTAAGAGCATGACAGTTGACATGCATAATAAAAGAAAAATTCCACCCATAAAATTACAGTGTAAAGGAAACTGTTATGGTAAATGTATAACATACTTTTCAAATACAGATTCACAGCATAAGGAGGATATAGAGTTGGTGTGGTTTGGGTCAGAAGCCTTGTTGCTGAATTCTGAATAGGCTGGAGTCTGCCAATTGATTTGGCTCCAAGCCCAGCAAACCAAGGAGTTACAGTTGTCAAGGCTAGATGCTGTAAGTGAATGGAGTCTCCAGGTCAGTTTTGGATAGAAAAAAAACTTATTTCTGGCAACAGTCCTGAAAGGCATTTGGTGAAATACTGAACAGACCTCAGCACTAAGTTCAAAGCTAAAAGTTCATGTAGCCAAATGATATGTGACGTCAATGAGAGAAACTGTGGCTAGATTGCAGAATAATGAAAGAAATATATTTTTTAACTAATCTGAGCAAACCCTCAGTCTGTTGGTTATGACACTGGTAACTTTCAGAAAAGAATTTGTTTTTCACACATGTACAGCTGAAAGACTGCAGTGCCTCCCTGCTACCCAATTCAAATGCCACAGAGGGAGAAACAGATGTGACTGCCTCTCACCAGCAGAGGAAGGAATTGTCACAGCTGGAAATATCACCCTGGAGAAGACTGCAAGTAGTGTACGGAATGGGGCCAAAAGTTAGATATACCAATGGTCACCAGCTCAATATATATGCAAAAGCAATTGTAGATTTGTATAATGAAGACAAAGTTTTTGACAGCTATGCAGACAGACTCATCCACTACAATTAAACGGAAAACAAGCAGAAAGATTTCTCAGGCATCAAAAACAAGATAGACTGTGGCTGCAATCCCTTCAAAAACTATCAGCCTATTGTTTGGTGTTCTTGCAGTCTGGGTGGCTGTAGGTTCCTTAAGATACAGCCTGGTCTTCAGATATGGCTGTGTATTTTTCTGTCCTGATTTCACTTGTTCTCTCATCTGACTCAAACTGGTATCAGCCAATGTGCTGTTGGCAGTTATGAAGAGGTTGAGCAGGCATCAGTGGTCTACACCAGAGTGATGCAGGAATCACAGAATCAAAGAACTGTAGGGATTGGAAGGGACGTCTGGAGATCATTGAGTTCAACCCTCCACTAAAGCAGGTTCCCTACTGTAGGTTGAACAGGAATTCATCCAGGTGAGTTTCAAATATCTCCAGAGATGGAGACTCCACAACCTCTCCGGGCAGCCTGTTCCAGTGCTCTGTCACCCTCACAATAAAGAAATTTTTCCTCATGTTTGTATGGAACTTCCTGCACTTCAGTTTGTGCCCATTGCCCCTTGTCCCGTTGCTGGGCACCACTGAAAAGAGCCTGGTCCCATCCATTTGCATCTCGCCCTTTAGATTTTTTAAAGTGTAGATAAGACCCCCCTTCAGTCTTCTCTCATCCAGGCTGAACAGTGTCAGGTCTCTCAGCATTTCCTCATAAGGGAAATGCTCCAGGACACAACCATCTTTGTCACCCTTCACTGGACTCTCTCTAGAAGTTTTCTGTCTTTCTTGAACTGGGGAGCCCAGAACTGGACACAGTACTCCAGGTGAGGCCTCACCAGGGCAGAGTAGGGGGGGCGGATCACCTCCCTTGACCTGCTGGTCACACTCTTTTTAATGTGCCCCAGGATCCCATTGGCACATTGCTAACATGTTGTCCATCAGGACACCCAAGTCCTTCTCCACAGAGCTCCTCTCCAGCAGGTCAGCCCCTAACCTGTACTGGTGCATGCGGTTATTTCTCAGGTGTAGGACTCTGAACTTGCCCTTGCTGAACCTCACTGGGCTCCTCTCCACTCAGCTCTCCAGCCTGACCATGTCAATAATTCATTTTTCATGGTATAATAAGTAGATTCTCCCACTTAGATGAAGGACAACAACAACAATGCTTGTCCCACAGCAAAAGTGATAATCCTTTGACTTGTAAAAAGATCCAGTGTCAGTGTTAGCAGCAGTTTTCTTTTTTCAGCTAAGAAACACAGTGAAGAAAAGTGAAAGAAGAGGCATTATGGGGATAATGAAAACTCCCAGTTTTCAGGATTTATACTGAAACCTGCACTGTTCCTTGCTTGACATATGAATATCAGCAACTAATGGTTCTAGAAATGGGAGAACATTCCTTGCTATACTTGGAAATAAAAATATATGCTCTGATTAAACAGAGCTCAGTTTGCCTTGCAAGGTACTGCTAGAAAATCTGTCTACAAAATAAGCTTTGAAAATCTTTTAGGTTGTGAGATGTGGTTTAATTTACAGAAAAGAAACTGACAGCTTGATGTAACAGCAAGTGCTGGCACTGTGCCATGTGGTAAATCACTTGGACTCAACAAGACCACTTCACCTCCATGTCATTTCTCAACAAACAGGAGCCTGACATTAGGCCAACGCAACCCAGAAGGGCAGGTACAAGTGTACTGTACCTGCTCTTTTAATGCCACCATCTTATATTACACAACAGACTTTATGGACCTTGTGTCAACAATGAGAAAACAAAAGCAAAAAATAAAAATAAAAATAAAAATAAAAATAAAAAAATAAATCTCCCCACCAATAAACACAAACAGAAAAGAAAACACAAAAATCCCACACATACACACACACAGAAAAAGCAACCATAACAAAAACCTCACTAACTCAAAGGAAGATTAAGCGAATGCTTTCTTCATCACTTTGACAAGATTATAAGCCTTCCTCAATGCATTGCATTTAATTTGCTGTTCTTATTGTTATTTATGGCTTGCTTGACCTTTTTTCAGTTCTCATATTTAAAAATACCAAGAGTAGGAACAATCATTTTTCTAATCCTAGTCCAAAAAAACCACCCCAAAAAACAAACAAAACCCAATAAACCAAACACAAACAAACAAACAAAATAACCACAAGGGAACCTTGAGATGAAGAACTGAAGATGGTGAGGAACTGAGATGATGACTGAAATCTAGCAGGTCCCACTAAGTGAAGGAACTCTCTCTAAGTGATAATTGATCAGGGATCTTGCAGCTTAAGATGCTCCTTGGAGATTGGGATGGCTATATTTGTTTCAGGCATAATATGGTATCCTTTGCTGAAGCAGGCAAGCAAAACAAACAAAAAAAGTCTCACACATTTTCCTGTGGGAACATTTACTTCTCCATCTGCTGCCACACCTTATGTTCCCTGCCCACCGAGTTGTCCCCTTCTCTTTTTGTTTATTGCCTCCTTTCTCATCTTAATTATGTATTTTTGCTCCCTTTTGTTGCATGACTCCATCTTTTCCTCCCACTTACTCTATCCCTTTCCCAAACTCCCGTCTTTTCCTGCCCCCATAACAGCTCTGTCATCATCACAAACTACACCATTTGGGACAAATCCAATGATTTCAAATGAAACAAGAGTAGTACCGACTGAAGGGAATACATATTTCAACCAAACATATTTGCACAAGGTTATTCATATCGTATTTTCAAGGTTTATTCATTCACTCATAAGCAGCCCAAACAGTTTTACATGGGCAGGCCGCATGGTATGTGTCAATTTAGAAAACCTCTAGGGTGAAACCTCCATCTTTCCATCCTCGCTCCAATACCTTATTTTCATCTCTTACCATTCGTGTCCACACATCATTCACAGTTCAGTTCTGTGAAGCATCAGGTTCTTCCCTCTAACCCTACTCAGCAAGATAGCTTAAGCACAAGTGCAGATTTCCATGTGAATCAAGCACATGCCTTTTTGCTTCCAACCTTCCTATATAACCCAGGTGATCCTGCCAGACCCAGGTAAGTGGCATGAATTGTGAAAATGGGATCTTAGACACAAGTCTCTTGGGAGAGAGTGCTTTTATTCTGCTGTAAAGCACCATGCATATTTAATGACCTACACGAGGAAAAAAAGTGTTAAAAATAACAGAAGAGTTTCTGCTGAAATTCTGGCTACACATAAATCGATACCAAGATTCCTATTGACTTCAGATGGAGTGAAAGCTACAGACAATGGAAGGAACAAAGCAATACAAAGAAAATGAAGCACAAAGGAAGAAGCTATCTGAAACACTACAGGTTGCAACCACAAAGGCTTATATTGCCAGAAAATAGGGAGGAATTGTAAGAGTGTGAGACAAAGTAGAAATGGAGTCTTTCATGTCTATTCTCTGCTATAGCAGACACATCCAGGATAGAAATGCTTTTCAGAACATGTGTACAGTAGACGGGAAATGGAAGGACAAGTAAAGAAGAACAGAGACATCCAGCTGAGATTTACTAGACAAATTATCAGTATAGAAGCAAGCAAACAGCATGCCTACTAAATGAGCTAATCAAAAGGAACTGGATGGGTTGTGGAGGTTATTGTATATTTAACATTTTTAAGAAATACATCAAGGTAGAAAGTAATAGTGGCAACTAATGACAGGAATGATTAATGTTTTTATTTGTATTATAGTGGCACTCTATGACACCAACTGAGATCTGGGCTGCACAGTAAAAACACATTATATGACTCAATCTCTTTCACAAAGAGCTTAATGATGACCTAAAAACTGCACATAAAGTAAGCTCCTATTTCTGAATTAGTCACTGGCAAAAGAATGAAACACTGTAAGACCGGACAATTAAAGAGCACGAAAATCCATTTAAAAGTTGTAATTAATGCAGAGCAATTGAAAGAATATTCAGAAAGCATGAATGCATATAAAAAGTCTGACTGCTAAGCAAATTTTAACTAGCATGCTTACAATACCTGTAATGAAACCAGTTTCATTTACAGTACTAAGAGACCATACTAAAAAGTTGAAGGATTATTGGGAAAAAGGACTTCAATATAGTATTTAAAGCAAATCTGATAAGATGGTGATTTTAGTTTAATCACCGTGCCAATGAAAACTGCCTTTTCTAAAGTAATAGAGGAATTTTTGAAGTGAACCTATAATGAGAAAAACAAAATATTCCAATCCTGTTTTGAAGAAAGCTGTAAAAGGATTCTGAACATTTTTTTTCCTTTTATTTGTAAATTAAAATTCAGATTTTATCTGTGAAGACACTGATAATGTTAAAGCAGATTAAATCACAACCAGAGAGATCATAGAACTGAAACTAATAGTCCAGCAGTAAGGATAATTTTATTCAGCCTGTTTAGGATGCATCCACTCTCCATATTTGAAAAGTCTTGGCTGTCAGGCCACATCCCCATTAACTGGAAAAAGGGAAACATCACTCCCATTTTTGAGAAAGGGAAAAAGAAAGACCTGGGGAACTACAGTCCAGAGAGTCTCACTTCTTTGTCTGGGAAGATCATGGAGCAGATCCTCCTGGAAGATATGTTAAGGTGTATGTGAGATGAGGAGGTGATCTGAGACAGTCAGCAAGACTTCATCATGGGCAAATTGTGTCTGACCAATCTGGTGGCCTTCCAAGATGTAGTGACAGCAGTGGTGGACAAAGGAAGGGCAACTCCTGTTGTCTACCTGGATTTGTGCAAAGCCTTTGATATGGTCCCACATTACATTCTTATTATTAAATTGGAGGGAAATGGATTTGAAGGCTGGACTAGTTGGTGGGTAAAGAATTATCTGGATAGTCACAGCCAGAGGGTTGTGGTAAATGGCTGTACGTCCAGGTGGAGGCCAGTGACTAGTGGTGTCCCCCAGGGGTCCGTCTTGAGACTGCAGCTCTTCAGCATCTTTATCCATGTCATGGACAGCAGAGTTGAGTGTACTCTCAACAAGTTTGCTGATGACACCATGCTGAGTGGTGCAGTTGATACAATAGAAGAAAGGGATCCTATCCAAAGGGACCTGGACAGGCTTGAAAAGTACGTCCATAAGAACTGAATGACATTCAACAAGGTGTTGCACTTGGGTTGGGGCAACCCCAGATATGTATACAGACTGGGAGAACTCCTTGAGAGCAGCCCTGACGAGAAGGACTTGGGGGTCCTGGTGGACAAAAAGCTGGACATGAGCCAGCAGCGTGCTCTTGCAGTCTGGAAGATCAACAGTATCCCGTGCTGCATCAAAAGAGGAGTGGCCAGCAGGGAGAGGGAGGCGACCATCCCCTTCTGCTCCATCTTCTTGAGGCCCCGCCTGCAGTACTGCATCCAGGCGTGGGGCCTCCAGTACAAAAACACATGGAGCTGCTGGAGCAGGTCCGGAAGAAAATCAAAGGACTGGAGCACCTTTCCTATGAAGACAGGCTGGGGGAGCTGGGCTTGTTCAGCTTGGAGAAGAAAAGGCTCTGGGGAGACCTCATCGTGGTCTGCCAGTACTGGAAGGGAGCTTATAAACAGGAGGGAGATTGACTTTTTACACAGTCTGATAGTGATCGACAAGAGGGAATGGCTTTAAACTAAAAGAGGGGAGATTTAGGTTAGATGTTAGGCCCAGAGTAGTCGTGGATGTCCCATCCTTGGAGATGTTCAAGGCCAGGTTGGATGGGATTCTGGGCAGCCTGATCTGGTGCGTGGCAACCCTGCCCACAGCAGGGGACTTGGAACTAGACAATCTTTGTCTGATCTAAATTTCTGAGGAACATGTTTTAGTGGGCAAGACAGTGATGGGTTGATGGTTGAACTAGATGATCTCAGTTGTCTTTTACAACCTTAATGATTCTATGTTTCTACGATTTTTAAGCTCCCTTCCAACCCAAGCCATTCTATGATTCTATGATTCTATGATACTGACATCTCCCTTCAAAATTATTTTTGTGTGTCTCTGTGTGTGTTTTTATTGGCAAGGAGAAAAAGATGGAATCATATTGGATACATCTCAGTAATTTGATAAAAAGTCGGAGTACTGCAATACACTACTAAGGTCCTTCAGCACGGAGGGAGTGGAAACTCAAGTGCCAATCCTGACCTTTCCCAGGGTGGAAAAACAAAGTTTTCTTTCCAAACCCTTGATTCTTCATGAACAGCCCTACTGAGTCAAGTAAAAGGTGTATTTAGCCTCACAGTACGGTGTAATGAATAAAACCAAGTAGATAAATTGCATAATGTCCCAATTTGAGGATTCTTTGGTTTGGGAAACTCAAAGATGTATATCTATTTGCATTTACTTCTGCTTATATTTTACATACAATGCATGAGCATAAGGAGTTGAACAAGCTTACTCACAGCAGAAAGAAGTGTCAGGCACTCTATATATTGAACTGTGGAATGAAAATTAGTTTCTCTCAGTAGCAAGATGGAAAGAATATTTACAAGATGAATATATTTGGACTGCACAGTTCTGATCTTAGGATCATTTTCAAAACATAAAAGCACATAGAATTGTCATGAAATTCTGGTTGATGATGCTGTGTATTTGCTTTAGGTGGTGCTTTTTAGTTGCCCTGGATGCCTCCCCACTTCCTCCCTCACCCCTATCAGTACAGTGCAGGAGTGCACCTACATGGGAGCTGTTAGATTCAGAGAAGCACAGCATATCATTCTGATCACGGCTCCTCACAAAACTGGGATATCACTCATATACACATGGGCGTTTGCTCTGCCATCACCATGGCTTTTGTAACAAAGGTGCACCAGTGAGATAATGAAAATTGCAGTATTTTTTATGACCCTCTCATAAGTCAGCTTGTTGTCCAGGCAAAAGTAGGGACTCAGTCAGATGTTGTCTTTTTCCTTCTTTTAAAAAGAATTAATAATGCCACTTTATTCACAGATACTAATCCTTGTATTTTAAGATTACATAAGATGCTCCAAATTGCAAGGTATAAATCCTTGATCACAATCAGAGCTGCACCAAGAAAAAGATACCAAAATTTTGGTTTCAGTTAGTGGCAAAATCTATTTTCAGCAGTTCTAGTGAAGACTGCATCCTTTCACTTATAAAACGTACTAAACTTTGTAACAGTTCTTCTTTTATTTCTTATTATGATAGCATGATATTTAGTGGATGAAATGGAAAAAAAAAGGTGTCATTACGCAGCTTGTCTGTGAGGTCCCCTGCAAATATCAAGATGGGCTACTGGTGCATACTGGCCCAGTCTGAGTGCTGGGGATTGCTACACTGGATTGCCACTGACTTGCCTCAGGCCACCAGTAGGGTTGTTACTTATCCATTGTGAATAAAAGTTAAGATGACAACCTTTAGGTATGTCTAAGTGATTCAGAGAACTATATCCTGCTCTTTAAATTTGCTTACCGAGAGCCAATGAATCAACCAATGCTTGCCAAGGTAGGATGAAAACCTGCAGCATCTGTCTTCTCCTTGATGCCACCTAATGCCCAGAGGGATCCCAAGGTTACTGGGAAGTAGCTTCCCTTTTGAGCAACCTCACATCTACCAAGAGGTAAGGACACATCTGTGATTATTTACAGTAGAATAAGCAACTGCAGCTGTGTAATTACAGATACCACAGATTATCTATAATTATCTGTGTTAGGTTAAAGCTCAGGCTTTCTACAAAGCACATGGGAAGGGCTTCACAGTTGGGACTGCAGATCAGGCTACTGTCTTAACTAGCCAATAGACTATGCATATACATCCCTAAATGGAGATAAGTTGTAGAGCACGCTCTTTTCTCCAGCTGCAGTTATTTTGAAAGGTGCCTGAAAGTCTGTCAAATGCCCTATGGAACATCAACGATCCCTTTCAGAGCACCCAACCTCAGCATTGGAGCACTCTTGGAAGGAGGGAGGCTTAGGTTCTGTTCCTTCACTAGCATTCAGGGTGTTTAAACGTATCTTCACAAAGACTGTTCTGACCATTAGGCACCAAAATTTGCTGAAGGCCAAGGACAGAATGAAAGTGAAAGCTCCACATAACAAGGATGTAATCTTGACATGAGGCTCTTGAGGAAAAATCACCTTCCCACTATTACTCCATAGAAAAGATCAATTCATAGACCCTGAGAGGGACTTGGTGTCTAAGTACTTAGAAGATTCATCCATTAGGTTGACGAAAATGACAAAATTAGAGGGTTTTCAGTGCCCAACCATGGAGCACTTCTATTAATTACACTGTGTATCTATTTACTAGCATTTGGGGGCACCTCCATCCCCTTGTCTGACCTTTGAGATAACAAATTTATATTTGAACACGGGATTTTGGCTTACTCACCTATAGGTACTTTTGAAAATGTTGTCTGGGGACACTGCACAAGGTAGTTTGAAACCTCAATAAGAAGCAGATGAAATTTACAGTGCAGGGATGAGAGATTCAGAGGAGAGAATTGCAGCTTTGGTGTACTCTGAAAAACAACCCAATGCAGATGTCTCTAGGGCTTCCATTTTTCTTAAACATGAGGATCAACCATCTATAAGCCTTAGGCTAAAAAGGTGGTTTGGGAGGAAATGAAAAGGAGATGCACGGAAAGTCAGGGCACAGTGTCATATGTAGCAGTGCTATGGAAGCAAAGCAGAAGAATTTAGAAATCAAACCACAATGGCAAAGTGATCCATATTTCAAGCACAAATTCAAATCTAGAAAAACTAAGTAACTTAAAAAGAGGGAAATGGCCATTTTTCTGTCTTTATCCTTTAAATAACTGAAGAAGCACCTTATTAAGGCGAAGATCCCCTGTAGAACTTAAATCAGGGGCTGTAAGTTGGTGGTGTGACAGCAGTAATACACTTTATTTTCCTGATTATCCTGGCATGAGTATCTTGGTCAGGTAATTAATTCATGTCCTGAACACTTGACCCAAATTTTTAGGGGTAATCCGCTTGGTAATCTTCTAAATACCTGCAGGCAGAAATTGGTAGTAGGTATTCCAATACCTGTACTTCTTTAGTGTCTGGGCCAATAAGCTGAAATGTTCTGGGCACACTAATCCTCATTAATAAGAAAACATTTTACACTGAGACCCACACAGACAGTGTATGTGTTCCAGGTGAGTGCACTTCAAGTCCATTTTCTTAAAGTACTTTTTCTTCATTCCCCATAACACTCATTGCTACAATGCTGGTATTTACATTAACTCCAAGTTCTATCCTTATGCTAGGCCCTTCTGTATTAAGACTGCCTACTCCAAACTAGGTGTGTAAAAGTTGGAAATCTGGTTCTGGTCCCCTATGAGTCCTCTATGGGCAGCAGAGAAGAAATGTCATTGCCAAGGGATGATTCATCTCACTGGAAGAGCACTACCAGGTGGGTCTGATGATTCATCATCTGGAAATGCTTATTTTTCTCTGCTGAATGCAAAGAAGGTCCAGACTGGTCAGCTCAGAGTTGGACATCTGACTTAGACTGAGACACACAGTATTTTAAAAATAGTGCAACATCTATGTCAAATGGCCACAAAGCTGGAACATTACATTGGACTTTTGGATCCTTACTGCAGAACAGCAGAACTGGTTCCTGCCGCTTCGCAGAATTTAATAGACCACACACCTATTTTGGACAATCAGTACTTTCAGATTCTTCTTAATTAAGTGATATATTGTAACTCATTATATAGGGCAGTGGGAAAACAATGGAAAAGGAGGCATAAAAACACTCCTCAGATCAACTCAAATGCAAGAAAAATCTTGAAGAAGGGAAGCTCATTTCACAGTCTCCATGTTTAGCAATCTTAGGCATATACATGTGTAAAGCAAAACATCATCCATCTGTTCATAGCAAGTTTGCAGAGAATTTTAATAAGACATTAATGCTAATAATGGCCAATGTTTATGATGCTTATAAACTAACCAATGTGAAGCATCTGGAAAGCTCATAAAATTTGTTCTTATAAAATCCATGGCATGTAACACCTTTCCCTGAGCCTGTTTTTTTGCTGACCTTGTCCTCAAAGGCCAGATCTGCCAGAAATTCTTCTTCCAGGCCGTTGCTGTGACTGTGTCACTCTCAGACTCATGTTTTGAAGCCAGACCTATTTCTGTTTCTGTGTGTTCAACATTCAGCACATTACAGGAACAAACCAGATAGCCAAACTGCAAGTTTCCACCTGAAACTACAGGGAACTCTATTTCCAAGTGACAGATGTTCCACAACAGTTGGTGACAAACAGGCTAATTTAGACAGATTTAACTAAAGTTCAGCGTGCTGACAATGGGGGATTATTTTGAACGCAGCTAAAGAAGGTATTTCTGAATACTAGGGCTGGCTGTTGCACACAAAAACACAGAGACCCTGGTGTGAAATGAACAGCACGGCCATGTATGGTGCCTATGTCTTTGTTCCTTACACTGCTTTTTAGTAGCTGAGATGGAAGACAGCATTGTCTAGCAAATTACCAAGCAAATTAGCTGTTTTTAAAAATTTACTCACTGAACATATGTCTGCAGAAATCAAGTGCCTTTGGCCCAGATACTTTCATTCTAAGTTCAGGAGTCTAAAATCTTAATTTACAAGGACAGTTTTCCTGGGGCTGAGGGGCTGAGCTCTCTATCACCTATGCAGGAGGCTTCCAGGGGCTGCTTTTCTAATCCAGGAACCTTAGGCAAGTCCCTCTAAGCTTCTGCCTTTGGCTCTAATTTCTGGAGGAACTGAGGGCCAAGAAAAATAGTGCAAAGATGTCTTCAGGGTTTATATTTTTATGGAAAGATGAGGGATGTGACTGAGAAACTGCAATGCAAGAATTGCATTGTTTTCCATCTGGTAAATTGTCTCAGTTTTTGTTTTTAACTTGCACACTAGAGCTAGTTCCAGACTCCATCTGAGTATCTTAAAGTTTCTTGCTTGAGTAGCATCATGTAATTTCACAATGTGTACAGACATGTTAAAAACAACAATAATGAAATTCTCCTCTCCTCTCCTCTCCTCTCCTCTCCTCTCTTTTTTTTCCTCTTCTTTTTCCTCTTCTCTTTCTTCTTTCTATTCCCTTTATTTTCTTCCCTTTGAAGAACACTTTCAGGCAAGTATCCTGATTGCTGTTTTATGAAGGAATCCCATTAAGGTAACTTCATTGATTACATTTCTGTTCTAAGGAAATAGCTGCCAGCACTAAATATTTAAGGCAGTTTATCTGCCAAATTAATACTGGCATTGTATCAGCTGAGTAGTCCAGATGCCAGCAGCAGTACAGCAAATTCTTCTGCTGTGGGGGTGGCCTGGTGTGCTGTGAATATATTCCTAAAAGTTGCTGAATCCTACTGCCTTTTCCCCTAAACCCAGGCTAAAAATATAACCTAATTGTCCTCTATTCTTTAATTGGCCTAGTTAACGAGCTGCATCTCACAGATTACAAATCACTTCTCTCCACAAAAGCATGGTCTTTTTCAGAGCAGGGAGGCTTCTGTCTGGTTCGTTCCTGAAGTGTTATGTCTACGTAACTGTAGACATTATGCGTAGAGCACGTCTTTGTCTGTTAATAAAAAAAACTACTGAAACTTTGCTCACCTTGAGAAATAAGCTCTTAGGAATGGTCCTTGTTCCTCCAAATTGCCATAGAGTATGAAATAGGATATGAAGTAGAATATGACTGCATTGCAACTACTTACCCCCAAACAAACAAACAAAAAAACCACTACCACCACCACCACCATCATCACTACAACACCACCAGACAAAAAGGGGTTACTTACATTGAGTCAGGATCCCTGTTAAGGCATTTTTAAAACTCTCCTTGGCTTGCTCCATCTCTTGCTCATGAGCGGCCTTCTCATTCATGAGCCGGCGAACGTGGCTGTTTGCGGACTGCACCATCGAATAGAACTGGTTCGCAGAGCGACGATTCACCTCGCCTCGCTCAATCCAGGTAAGCAGCACTGTGATGGCCTCCGAAAACTTGCTATCGTCTAGAACAATCAATGCACAGGTTTTAAATTGCAGGTATAAATATCCTGCCGAGAACACATTTTCTGCTCTGTGTCACATTAAAATCACTATAAATAATGCTCACGGTATATCACTTTGGGCAACTTTTGGGTCCTTTGTTCTATCAGATGTAGGAAGCCAGTTCTACTATGTGAAGCTCCATAAATCGTCCTTCAAGAATTGTGTTCTTCTTATTCTAATAGCTTTCTCACAGTAAAAAGCAGCCTCTGCCCCTCCGTGGCTTGACTCCTCTCTTTTGCAACAGCTCCCTTAAGCTGTTCAGCAATTTGAAATGACCTTAGAGCAGAGCGAGGAGACATTTATGTTACCAGACCCAGTGAAGAAATGAAATTTGTCCTCATTAATCTGCTTGGCCAAAAGCTCAGTCTTGGAGCTCGGATTCAGCCCTACTTTTGTCAACAGATTTCACTAACATCACGTTCTTAATTAATGAACAATGACTAGGCTGAAGAATTCCTGCTTGAAGCACTGATTAATTACAAGGAACTGCTTTGAACAGATGATGTGTCCGTATTTGTTTTGTATTTTGTGCTTGTCTGTTTTGTTTTAAACATTTTTCTTAAAGGAGTTGTAATGAATCCAGGCAAATACATGGACTACTGCTTTTTGATTACCATTCCAGCAAATGAAGTTATATTTCTCTGCAGAAAGATCAAAACCTGGTGGCTAGATTTCATGCACTCCTTCCCCAAGTAATTTTATTTCCTCTGACAGTGCTCTCAGCTTTCTTAGAAGACTCCTAACACAGCATCCATTACACTTCTGGCTTCACCAGGGTTAAGAGGACACATTTCTTTCTAAGTCCCATTTAGGCCGAACTGCAAGAAAATGCTATTACAACAAAGTGTCTTCCTGTGGAACAATTTTTGTGCAATTTGATCTTATTTTTTTCCCCAGGTTTTTATTCTACAAAGCTTCTATTTCCCAACAAATCATTTTAAACAGTTGGTTCTTGCTGTTTGGATTTCTTCATGTATTTTACATGGTAGGTATACTCTCCTGTAAGAGAAGGTATACTGTTACAGGATAGAAAGGTAGTGTAATTACAGCCAAAACACATTTAAAATGAAAATTGGAAAATATTAAAAGCAACTGTGTTGGAGGATACAGAAATGTAGAACATAGTTTTTAAGACTCTGCATTCCATGTGCAAAGAATACTGAAACACAAATACTCAAGTGATGATTTAGGCTTTTATTCTCAATCAGTAATCACTGCCCTAAAAGGCGAGGAGCCTGAAGTGCAGAGAGGACAAGTGACATGCTCTGCGCCCACAGCCTGTGAAGAATGGATTTTACATTGCCCGATCTTTAGCATCTTATTAACTGAAACATGCTTTCAGCTACTGCAATGGGATTTGCTTGCCACAGTTGGATCGGCATGTTCACTCAAGATGCCTGAAAAAACTGCAAAATAGGAGCATTGTAACATCCTATTTCTGCATGACATGACTTTACACTAAGATGTGATTCATCATCATTCATTAAATAATTGTCTGTGGGGAGGAAGAAGCAGTAAGGCATCTTTATCTCCCATATTGTCCCATTGCATTAGTGTCCAGCTTCCAGCTTTCCTGGATGGAAATACATACCAAAGAGGGTATGTATTAAGTGTCTCTGATGACTGAATTAGCTGAATACAGCCTCAGAAAAAAACAAATGTAAGTGAAACTTGTGCAAAGTCTCTTCACATTGCAAGAAACCACTCTCTGAGCTTGGATAAAATCTTCAGCCTGCTGAAATACGTGGGAGCTGGTTGTCACAGATCCAGTACAGTCAAGGACTCATTTCTATAACATAATGTTTATTATAATTATAGTAGTCAATAATAATAACCTGTAAGGGCCTTTGGGAATGTTAGCATGCAATTTCCAGCAATCTGTAGAGTCAGGTCACCCTGTGGATGGCACCAGTCTGTTAACACTGAGGATGTAGCTGATTGTGAGTAGAGTAACTACAGCCAAATGTTCCTCTTGTCCCTTGTAGACATCATTATTTGTATCATCCCGCATAATTTATCACCCAACACCAAAGCACCATTTAGAGCAAATTATCCCATTCAATCTAGGTCAAGACATGAACGTCAAAGTTGGGAGAAATAGTACTCCAGAGTACCTCTGAAGAGGTACACCATGACCTGTGAGGAAACTGTGCACAACTGAACAAAATTGTTTCATGGAAACACATCAGGGAAATTAGAGGCACAGAACCGTTCTCCCTTTTTCTTGCTTTAATCTCTCCACAATACATGGCTTCATGTTCTTTTGCTTCAGAATATACACGAAATGAAAACACCCCTCCTTTTGTTTTGTTCTTATCAGGCACAGTTGGTGTGTATAAGAGATGTTCATAAACATGCCATCCATCTGCCAAATAGATTCTACACATTTAAAAGGACACGCTGAAAACCTGATTTAACTTACTATACTGCCAGGGAGCTGCAGAGGTCTGTGGACCTGTTGTAGTTAATTCATGGCTCTGTACTAGCAGGAAAAAAGTTTCAATGGTAAACATGAGAATCATCATTGATTACATAATTAGAAGATACATTAAAAAATGCCAGAGGGTAATATATTCACAACAGGAGCACATTAGTTAGTAAAATCTCTTCTCTACAGTTTTAAAATTTCCTTAATTCACCTTCTAGAAATAGAAAAGTTAGAAATATTTTTTCTGTTCCAAAATCAACTGCTTAGTGGCTGACACAAGGTAACTCACCGTGAATTAATTTTCTTCATCCAGAATGTAGCGGCTCTTGCAGTGAGCAATCAGAGATTCACTTGGAAAATCAGATTTTTATACTAGATTGTTCATTTATATTTTATTTAGTAGATAAATAGCAGAAGAAATGCAGCAATGGAATCTAATTTAAGCAGAGCATGAACTGTCATGATTGCAGCCATTCATTAAAAAAATAAAACAAACCTCCTAATTCTTTTCAAAATTATTCCCTTGAGGTAGGATGCACATAAATATACACTGTTTAAAAACATGCTCTTAAAATAAATTCCTTTATATAAGACATGCTTTCATATGTAATTGTTCCTTAAAAATGGGCACACAGTGGATTATTTCTTGCACTTAAATCTTTTCTCCTCCAAATCAAAGCATATTTTAAGCAAATAAGGTAGAATTAATCTCCTTCATGACAACCCCCGAGTTTGTACCCCGAGGTTCCTGGTCCAGCCAACGGAAAGAGATGGACACCTCTTGGGCATGTTTTGCTGGTCCTCTTTCAGCTGTCTACCTGAAGGTGAGGTGAACTGCGCCCCAAAAGTGCCTGTTTCCTTCAGCTGGCTGTAAAGGGAGCCTGGGGTGACCTGCTCGTATATAGCCAACTTTGCAAGAGACATCTACATTTGGTCAGAGGAATCCCAGCTATTACACAGGCACAGCAGTTGCAGAACACCTACGCAGCATTTGTGTACGTGTGTTGGGTTTTCAAGTTATACTGTAAGCTGTGATGCACGCTGCCGCTTTTTCATATACCCGTCTATTGAGGATGGCTTGCTGGGTGTCTGTCACTAGAGACTTCCAGGTGCTGCTAGACTCAATTGCATGCCTCTAGAGATAACATATTTTGAATTCTTCTTGTGTCAACTGAAGATATTTGGCACTTAAATCCTAGCTCACAACTTAGATGCAATGAAATACAAGGAAAAGAAAATGCATCCCTAGAGCTGTCTTGGAAATTGTCATAAGGGATATTTCTATGAAAAAAGGAACAATTGTTGACAAATGTTTTGCATTTTTCTGCCCATAATTTGACCATCTGAAAGCCACCCCAAATGACATGATATTCTTTATAGAAAAAAGCTATGACAAGAACTGCTAACAAATGGCAAACTGGGAAAAAGGATTGGAAACAATGATTTTACTCTCAGTTTATGGAGTTTCCCTGGTGTAACACAGAGCAGAATTCAGCTCAGAGTAATCTGAAATTTTGTGACTACTTGTTTCTCAATGTTAAGCACCTCCATATGGTGCTTTCACAACAGAGGTGATGGTTTCTAGGGCCTGAGCCACTAGAAAGGATATAGGTTAATCCATCACTCTGAAGCCATTCATTCACTCATTATTTTTACATGTATAGTTGTATTTCAAATATAGCCAACTTTCTGTATTTTGAGAGTGACATTGTATGCTGGACTTCTAGCCAGGACAAGACCAAACACTGAGGTTGTAACTGCTTTTAGCCTTGTTACTATCTTCTCAATGCTGGAATTTCTCAAATGTTTGAAAGGTACCTGAGATAATTCACAGAACCGTGGAAGCCTGTCTAAATTACAGCAATCCTTCTGTGTTGTCCTGTGGGCCATGCTGTTATCTAAAATCAGCACATACTACCTATTGATCCTAATCTTGCTCCACTAATGCAGTCTCATAGGCTTGCAAGGAGATGCTGAAAAGACAGAACTGTTGTTCTTTATCTTAATGGCTACACTTGGAAAGCATATGCTCGTTCCAAATGCTTTAGGTTCTGTTAATGATCTCATTTTTCTCCAGTTCTTCTGTGAGATGGGAAGGGGGAGGTGTGTCCTGTCTTAAGCTCCACCTGGCCCTGTAGAAATCCAGTTAACAAACACATCTTGAAGGTATTATTGCATCTGAGAATGCCTGTGCTACAGGGTATATAGCGAGAGGACAAGAGTCCTGGGGTATGTCCCATCTACCTGCCTCTGACTGACAATCTGTCCTCTGCCAACTGCAGCTTTGCCATAGGAGCCCTCTGCCAGGTTGTCAAACTGAGCCCAGTACCATTATCAGAGAAAAGGGCAGAGGTCAGCTCAGGCTGGAGACTTCTTCACTCCATATAACTGCAGCCATGGGAGGATGTCTGAACAAGACTAATCTGACTTCTGATTTGATTCTTTACTAGACTATAACAAAGACTTCTGAACTGCAAGCACTGAATGCAAAACAAAAAATGACTAAACCGAGTCGGGGACTGATGTGGGTGAATTGGGTCAGAGAAAAGGTGCAGTAACCTCACCCATCAGTGAGTTCAACTGGGCTCCCCACTGCACCAGGAACAACCTGCTTCCCAGCACATGCCACTTTTGGTGCCACAATGACGACCTATTTTTCTCTTGGCTTAAGAGCTTCTCCTGCACTGACCTAGAAACACAACTCTCCAGTCTGCTACCCTTTCTTTTTTTTTCCTTGCTCAAATACTTTATATAACTGTGTCATGCACCACACACATCAGTCTGGTGCTTTTGGGATTAATAACATTTTTAACCCAATGGCACTGTATAATAAGTGAGAATCTGGGAACACAAATTCTTACTGCCAAAGGGTTACTTTAAAGAAAGATTAATCATCCACCTTACTATTTCTTAAATAGCCTTAACTGTATGCTATCCCTGAGAAACTTTTGCAGTTATATAATAAATGACTAGCTAAAACCAGATTTGATAAAAATATACATACACGTTTACTAAAAGATATCTTAAGAGTAAATCACTCCCCCCTGTATCATCCAACTCCCTCTTCGAAATTCAATCACGCAGAATTCTTCCAGATGTGGGTGTTTCGTGTGAGACACAGAAATCCATTATCTTATCCTGCTGATGCCATTATTGCCAATAAAAAGTAATTATGAAGGTACTGAGTTTCCTCCCTATTTCTGAAAAATCACACCACAAACTTTCAGATCAGTGAGCTGCTATTTCCCAGTTCATAGCAATTAACTCAAGTCATTTTGCAGGGCTGCACATTTAATCAAGTGGGTTTATACAAAAACCTTAATTTTTGCATTGATACTATACAGATTAGGTGAGGGAGGGCCACTTTGGTAGCACGCTTAGTAGCAAACATATTTCTCGCAGGCTTACAGAGCAAGGTGCCCAGGGAACTGGGTTATCAGGCCACTGACAGCTGAACCCACCTTTCGCTCCTTTGCCAGGAGACAAAACCACCCTTGCAATGTGCCCGCTCATAGCCCCGCGTGATGCACTTGGAACCAGATGTATAGTGCCGCAGCAGATGTCAGCAGCATATGGAAGAAGGAAGGAGAAGATGATGATCTAAAAAACGAGGAGGCTAAGCAAACAGACTTGACGCTAAAGCCTCGAAGCATGTCTGTTGTAGGTCTCTGCCTCGATCTACTACTAATAAAGAAAAGATTGTGCTAAAAAAAGGATGGAGTCTTTCAGAAGCAATTAAACCTGGCATACACTGGATTTGTTTGGAGGATCTCGGCTTTGCGTCCCTCTGACATAGCCTGGCACTGAGCTGCATCCCGCAGTGTGAGAGCTGCCCCTGCGGATAAGCTCGCCACGTCCACAGTGCTCCCCAAATCTGGCTCTCAAGCGCAGACTGAGAGCGACGGCAGCACGATTCTCTTCTCAGTGAAACATCCCATTTCCCAAGCAATTAAATGTTGTTTATATTTCAAACGATGTGCATGGGTGGAGATTGTCAGGCTTGATGTTACCTGAATCTTGCACAAGATGCATTCCCAGTTAGTTCACTCTACTGTAACTGCCATCTATTTATTTAAATTTCCAATCTGTTCTCTCTTCAGGGGATAATACAGTGCCTGGCAAAGCAGCAGCTTCTCAATTTTTCAAATTATATTTTTTTAAATGGAAAACCACATGAATCACTTTCCTGTGCCCATAAAGAGACACTGTATTTAAAAGGGAGGTAAATAGCAGGGTATTGTATATGACTTGCAGATGTTTGTCTCTTTTTCTCAAAATATTTAAAAAACATATATTCAGATCAGAAGAGATGTCTTTGTTAGATGGTGGAAATATTAAACTACCTGCAGCAAATACGACAGATGTAATATTTTAAAGGAGTTTATTTGCAAGAAGTGATTTCTGAAGATGATACAAATATGCTCGAATTAAGAATACCGTGATGTTTGAAACTCTGCTTTGAAATACAAATGTCATAAGCATATAGATTAAAATGATTTCTTCCAATCCACCTAACAGCAGCATTCCACTTAAAGATGAAAGGTTCAGCCCATCTCTAGTTGTGTGATGTTCTGGGCACCACGTTACTTGGCCATTTGTAAAGCACCCAGGAAAACAGATGCGAGAGTACGCAAATTTGATCCCAAATATCTGCCGGCACATCTTGCTGTGCAGCAATAACACATCTGATTTAATACTGAAGAATCAAAATCTGAAACATATGCATGAAACAAGAAAGCTGCAATGAATCAGAAGAAAAGAAGGTTGCATTTTTATAATAACAAAACATAATATTTTGCTGTTTTTGTTGGCATGGGAAAGAACTATTCTCAAAGACCTTTAAAGGCAGACAATTCACATTTACAACCACGTTTCACTGTAAAATAGTTTACCAGACTTCACATCCATGAAATTCTTGAAATAATTCATCAAAGAAACACAGACCAAACCAAAACCAAGCAAGAAATCACTTCTCATGCAAAATTAACCTTTTTTTTTTTTTTTTTTTTTTAAATTATGAAATTATTTTCCCAACTAGCTTGCAAACCTTAAACGAATGGCACAAACCTAAAACTGATAAGCATAGCCCTGGTATGAGCAGGAACTTCCTCATGTTACCCATCTAGTCTGACTGCTGGAGTTCATTTCACTCCGATAATCCAGGCTCACTTTTCTTCTGCCTTATTGTGCTAAATCTGCTATGAGCAATGAAGAAGGCTTGCAAACACTGTATGGGAGTGCATGAAACAAATTTAAATCAAGTATTTTGTGGCAAATCATCTTCCCAATGCAGTAAATGTCCTCTTTCTATGAACTATCATCTTCTTGGCTTCTCCCATTGTTCACTCTGGCTGTGACCAACAGAGAACATCACTCAGAAATTATCAATGCAGAGCAACTCAAAAAGCATTTTATCAATGAGAGTTAGTAGTGTGGGCCTAGATTTTTAGTGCTACTGGCTCAGATTCATGAGATCTACTCCCAAAATACTGGCAATATGTCACTGTCACATAGTGAAAAGTGGCAATGGCAAAATGTGAAAGGTGGATAGGGAAATAAACAACATTGTATACATTTAGAGAGAACAAATGTGAATATACTCTTGGCTATAAACTGCAGAAAAAATGTCCACACTGCCATCAAGGAAAAGTTATAAAGGATTGCATTTGCAGGACCCTGAAGACCTTAGTAGACGGAGGAAAAAAACAAACAAACAAAAAGAACTGCCTGCCACAGTTTAAAATGGGAAGTGGTGGTGAATGGCACTGGTCCATAGTTTCCCTTATTAGTTCCAATGATTTCTGCATAAAGCAAGTGTTCATACCAAGTTCTTTCTAGATATGAAGGGATTTGGGATAGTCTACAGCTAGCAGGGAACAGAGTCATAACCCATCAAACTTTTGCAGGTGTGCATGGCCTCACATGAAATGGAGGTAACTCAGCTTCCAGCCCTGGTCACCAGGCACTGTGTTTTGAGAATTCAGTTGTTTCGCTGAAGCTCCATACTAGTAGAGATTAGCTGGGCAAAATATTATAATGAACTATTGTTTCAAACCAGCATAAAAGTGCCCTCTGTACTCTGCCACCCACTTTTCTCCACAGCAGTGACTGCCGTATCAGGTGGCTTTAGCACATGAGAAAAACAGGAATATGCTGGCAATACTAAGGAGAGAGCTTCAAGCCAAGTCTGGTTCTCAAAAACAATGACTTCTTATGCTGCAGTTTGTGGAAGGTGAAAAAAGATATTGTCACCTCTATTATAGACCCAATAAATATCTGAAGACCACAGCTGGAGACTGATGAGTCTAGTTCATCTCTGCTCACTGTCAGATTTCCTTGCCATCAGGAATTTCCAAGGTTATTTTGACAACAGAAGTTCCTTGGACTCAGACCAAGTTGTCTACATCTGTGATTGCAGAGCAGCGTCTTGGGATGACAGATGTTTAGCTATTTGCTGTGCTTTTCTGCTAGTGTTGCTCAGTGAAGTTCCGGAGGCACTGCAGGAACTGAAACTGGCATGTCGGGCACCTGCAGCTCTTACTCGTAAGCTATCAACAGAGCTCAGGACTCTTTTGAAATGGGTACCTTGGGGAGGTCATGACTTAAGAAAACAACTGCAGGGCATCTGCTCAACAACCAGACTTTCAAGGCAAATCCTGCCAGGAGCAGATATATTTTGATCATTTTCTTTAGGATGAATTGTTCAGGCTTTGCAGCAATGCAAATCTGGTGTTACCCAGAGAATTGATCTATTGGCACCAAGTGTAATAAATATGTGTATATATATAAATATACGTATGCAAACATAAATATATCTTCTGTTAGTTTCACTGAAACCCACATTTAAGTTCTGCGTAGGGGATGACATGAACTGCCCCATGTCAGAGTGAAAGACATTTCTTTGGTGTAGTTTTACCTTCATTTTTAGGATGTTACGCATGGTTCATGGTGAGTCTGTTTTGCCCAAGCGAGGGCCTAATATTCTACCCTGTCCCTCACAGGTACTGGCCAAGCTGCCATTGGAAAGGTTAAGCAGAGTGTAGGACTCACCAGTACAATGATTGGACCCCATCTTTACTTCCTAGAGATCTTAGTACAAGAGACAACCAAGTGAAAAGGGGGAGGGCTTCTTTGCATTCTCCATCCCCAACAACCTCTATAGATCAGTAACCTTAATCTCACTAAAAGGTAATGATTAATTAACTAAAATCTTAAAACAGCAATATATTCTTTTGCTGCAATTTAGTGATTTTTAACCAATAAAAAAATAAGCTTACCATTTTGATTTCTTAGTTTCATTTATTTATTTCTGTATGTTTCTGAAAGTTTCTCTTTATTTTACAGAGAAATAGTAGTATACATGGCACCAGCCTCTATCATGATCAAAATACTGCTATATTAAACTTGTTCATATATGCCAAGCTCTGGTCAAGTGTCCTTCAAGAGAAACAAAGCTCTAAAAACTACAACTATGTTTTAATTAAGCATGGAAACTTCCCAGACTGAAAAGAGAAACCCTTCTAAATATAGACATCTCAAACATCTTGCAGAAACCCACATGCACTTGCCCCAGGCAATGGCTAGCCATATGGAAGAAATTGCCCAGACTTCTTGAATTTTCTGGCTTAGTTCAGGAAACCTCTAGGCCTTACTACATTAAGAAAAACTTCCCTATAAAAGATTAACTCCTACAATATTCAATTGAAAACAGATTCTGGGAACAGATGGATCTAAAACGGTACTGTATTGTAAAACCTCTAGAGGAGCTGGACTGGAAGCTAGGTAAGAAATAAAAAGTTCTTATACTTGGGCTTCATTCTTCTTTTTCTCCCGGACTATCAATCCATCCGGGTTATTTTAACAATTTCCCAGTTACTTAAAGAGTTATTTAATAGAGAAATGTAGGCGGCCAGAATATTAGTTAGCCAAACTAGCAAGCAACCGATGTAACAGTGACTAATGCAGTACTCAAAGAGACAGTAGGGTGCATCTCTGCTCCATGCTCCAAGAATGCAACACTTCGCACTGTTCTCCTGCAACTTCCCAAACACGTTTCATAGTTAGAACAGAGGCCAGCGTGTTGACAGCTAGATAGCTTATGTCTAATCTGGGCAATTCCAAAGCAGTGGCAAGAATCACAGTTTCTTGTGACCTGGCACACAGCAAAGTAACGTGCTTGGCCACCACGTGGGGAAAGAATGCCAAGCACAGTTGCTAAATGCTTAATGAAAACCAAAGTCAAGTTTAAACTTGACTTCTTTTTATTATTTCTTTACTATGAATATTTTTATTTCTTTGCTTCTTGTGTTATATGCTAACTTTTAATGATGGAAATCTTCACTCTTGTAAAATACTAAGTCATTGAGCGTCCCCAGAAAAAGAAATCAAGCAAACAAACACACAAGAAAACAATATGTTATCTTGCACATGTAATTCTTACCCCAAAGAGAGAATGAAAGAATGGATGGTGTGTGTCAGAGATAAGTCGTGCCACTGCATCTGATGGGCACGTTAAAATGCAGCTCACGAGGGCAATTTGAAAACCAGGAATGTGGACAGTCACATGCACGTAATATAATAAAATACCATGCAGTGAATTAAAGGCATTTTAAGAATCACAGAATCAGGCCCTTCATATGGAGGATACGTGTAACAGTTGTCTTATTGTGAGAACATTTCCAGAGCAGACAACGACATCAACTGAGTAGAAAGAAACCCACCATTTATTTTTCTAAAAGTTGTGTTTTAGCTGTTAAGGCACAGCTAGATGGACAGATGCTATACATTTCTAGCAGGTGGGTGAGTATCATTACAACTGGCATAAAAATGGCAGAGGAATGGGCGAAGGCTAACAGGGCAAGTAATGAAATATATCGGAGAGAAATCACCTCCTATGTTCTGACTTCTGGATGGCTCCTGCTCTCAAGGAATAATGCACTGCAAAGTATCAAATGCTGCTTACCTTTCAATTTTTCAGCCAGCAAAGCAGCTTCGTGTTCAGAATAATGCATTATTGCTGGTGGAGAAGGAGGGCGCAGTCTGTCTTCTTCCATTTTACGTCTGTGGCGTTCTTCTCGGGCCAGCATTCTTTGTTTGCATTCCCATTCATAAAAGTCATCTCTTGCCTGAGCAAAATCAACATGAAGGCGGCCTGAATCCTTTTTGTCTGTGCTAGATCCTAATCTCATGCGGTAACCTGAAACCAACAAGCAGAACTAACTGTTGCAGGACTTCTTTGCTCATTTTTTTTCTTTTTCTCCCCCTCAAGTGTGGTTAAAATGTACATTCACATACTCCCCCTTATCTACACAGTATCTATCGATCATTGTGCTTTCACAGGAAGATAAACACTCATTCACTTTTTTTCCTTGCAATTTTCTGCATCACCTATCAACATAATAGATGAGCTGAAAAAATAGCCCCAAAGGTACAGAATCTACATTCCTGATCATGAGCCTTTCCAAATATGTCACTTTTCTACCTGGTACTTCTAACATTTATAAAACAAAAGGCCAGCTGAACAAAAAGCACTACTAAAAAAGGATCTACTTTGGTTTGATTGTAAAGTCCTTCTTCCCCTGTTCCTGTTAAGCACTGTTCTCCAGCCCACCAATGGAATGGGAAGTGTGGGAAAGGGCTGAAATTTATAATGTCGTGACCATAGTTGAATAAGAAAATTGTATTATATAAATTTCTGAGCCACAAAGAAGATGGTGTCATACCTGTGCAGATTCTAGATCTCAAATTTTGAAGCTTCCTAATTGCAAATACCACATAACCTGGCAGCAAACATAAACCATCTACAAATTAATCTGATATAAAGTCAATACTAATACAAAAAACATTAAGTTGAGCATTCTTT
Organism: Penelope pileata; assembly: GCA_013396635.1. Lineage (NCBI taxonomy): Eukaryota > Metazoa > Chordata > Aves > Galliformes > Cracidae > Penelope > Penelope pileata. Next base: position 1,234,250 of record WBMW01003898.1, read on the forward strand.
AAACTAATTTTAAGATCAAAAAAAGATTTATCAGACATTTGCAAGACCTTTTTCAGAACAAATAACAAAACCTATCATGGTTCATCTTTAGAGATGATCTACATATTCATAATTTGATCAATATATCATATGCCAAAGTTAGTGCACTGTAAAGGCTTTGTTTAAGTCAGGGGCTGTACAACAGCACAACTTGGCCCTGCTCTGAACTGAAATCCTTGGCTGCATTCAAAGGACGAACAAATCATGCCAAAGCTATAAAAGGAGCCCTTCACGACCATCCTGTGGAAGAACATATGCTGGGCACCAACCTTTTTTTAAGTTTTATTTCAGAGGCTGAAAGATACTCACAGAGCAGTTTCCCTGACTTTTAAAATGCTGATTCAGGGAAGATGTGAGAGAGCACCAAGCAGAAAGCTGTAAACAGAACCTTCAGCTGCAGGTAAAATTAATCAGTCTGCACAGGGCTAGATCAAATTTCTCCATGCCAACATGCTGCAGTAACTGCAGAAGCAGAACAGCCCAGCAGAGACTTCTCAAATCGTGGGACGCTGTGGACATGAACTCTGTGTGGAGCTGGCTCTTCAAAAACACTACTACAACTATGGTGAGATAGCCCCAGGGACAGGAAGCTCCTGTTCAAAATGGAAGGAAAAATGAGGTCTGCTGCATTTGAACAGCAATCCAAAAGAATCTACCTTTCAGTTTCGTGGTTTGCCTGTGGTTTGAAGAGCTTCAACACCTCCCCACTACAGTTAAAACTCAATTTTGAACTCTCTCCAGGGACAGCGAAGTTAAGGCTTGTGTAGTAGATTAGGAGAATCTTTGCAAAAATGCGTATCTAGGCATACTCTGTTTGTTTTACTGCTGTAAAAACATCTTGCTGTATGAATACGAGGGACTGGCTGAACTACAGCACACGAGACAACAGCTTCAAAGTCATTAAATATCCACATATATAGTGATCCATCCAAAACAAACAATCTGGGTACTTTTTGTTTGACATTTTCCTTTCAAACATCTTGTGGAGTTCAGTTAAGTAGTTGCCATTCTGCCTTGGTAAAATGCCCCAGGGATGCACCAACGCCCTTGAATCATTGGCAGACAGAAGTCTGTCTTATTTCTGACAGACTTCACCCATCAGCATTGTAAAAATGAATAATTTGTATTTAAGGTACATTTTCTAACTTTTTCATAACTGAAGTTTCATTTTCTCCAGATAAAGAGCTCAAGCTAAGTGTCTCAGAGGTCCCACAAAGCCAGAAGGCAACAAAAACATCTGTGGACCAGATCAGATCTGTTTTTCAAAGTTCACAAGTTTGGGGTGAGAAGAAGCAAACGAGGGGATTGTTTGTTACTATGAAGCTTCCACTGCTTTGCTTCGCTTTCTCTTACTCAGAAGAGTGCACACTACTTTTTCCCCAAGAAGGCTGTTTGTGATCTTACATGTAGCTCTAGTCACAAGACGTTGGGGGAAACAATTACAGATATACTATATCCAGTGAGACACAACAGAAGAAGAGTATGACTGACCTTTCAGCCTAGAGATCTGAACTAAGGAGGGGGCAATTTTGTGGTTTTATCCCCAGAGATGTAGACATGAAGGGGTCATTGGTGTAATTACTCTGATAACCATGACAAATGTTACCCCCAAGATGCATTCCTCACACAGTGACTGTGCCAAAATGGTGTTATCAGCAATGTGAAAGGACACTGTCAGGATGCTGGGTCTTGTGAACCTAAATTTAGATTCCCCAGCTGGGCTGCCCTTTCCAGGAAGACACACTCCCTCTTCTCCTCCTCTGTCTTTCACCTCCACTGGCAGGAGCACGCTGGGTATGGGCACACCAACAAATGCAGCACTGCAGGGAGCAAGGGCCTCAAAGCCACACTTAATCTGAAAAAAGAACAAATGGAAAGGACTGTGCATCTACAGCTTGTGCGTGCACCCACCAAGCAGAGTCTTACTGAAGTCTTACCTTACTTCTGAAGTAAAAAGGGGATAACACAGTGTAAATTGCAGTTCAAAACCCAGTGTCCTCTGTAGCACTGGGCAAACAGTTCCCCTCAGGTAACCAGTTTAAGTGCCTCCAAATGAACAGATTTTTGAAATTGCCAGCAAATCACACTAAGACAACTATACTGCCTGTTTAACTGTTAAGGCTGAGGTGGCCAGCCAGCCAGGTGGCTTTCTCCAGCACAGAAACCTGGAATAACTTCACTTGGAAGGGATTCTGGACATCATCTATTCCAATCCCCTTCCTAGAACAGGGTTGGCTTCAAAATTAGATCAGGCTGCTCAGAGCTTCGTGCGTCCTTCCCTTAGCGAGAAAAGGAAATGGCTTCTTGTACTCTCCTAAATCAGGCTTTGGGGGCACTACAGGACCAATGGCCTCTCTGCTGAAGAACAGACTCCCTGACAGGTTGATAGCCAGCAGGACACTGTGTAGGCTAGGGTGTAGGACTGGCAGGACCTGTTTTATATATGGGATTCTCAGGCAGCCAACTGTGATGGCAAGTCTGAGCTGCAGGGCAGCTGGAAGGCTGGCTCTTTTCCAACACTATGTATCCTTATTGATCAAGGGTATTTAAATGCGTGAGAGAATCACCTGCCTCTTTTCCCTTTCATGCCTGGGCAATTAATTGCCCTCACAAAACCCTTTTCCCAGTTTTTTGCTCAGGACTGCAGTTAGCACTGACTGCATGCCTGGCATGTCATTTTTAATTTCAGCTTCATGTACACAATGGCAGAGGACAAAAATCTGGGAACTTGCCAAGATCCTCACTTTAAAGGAGCAGCAGCAGGAAAAATTAATGAGGGTGCTAAATAAAAATCAAACACAGTATTTCCATATCACAGATCTGGTAAAAACTCCATGGTTTGACTTACCTTTGAGTGTTGCTATACTGGGGACCAGTCAATAGCTGCTAACTGGGGATCAAGATCAGAGTGCTGATGATCAGTGAGAACATGAAATAAAAGCAAGTACACTGTACTAAATGGAAATTCACATAGGGAAATATCAGCATGGAAAAAATGCATCCTTAGGCTTCTAGGGTATAAGCAGGTCTGTGTGAATCAACTTTTTTTGTCCCTTAGTTCAAGTCTGGGGCCACCTGTGTTTGCAGGAGTTACTGGCCACAAGAGTAAAGTACAAAGAATTTGGAGAAGGAGCTTTCTCATGGGTGACATCTTGATTGTAGAGTCTTTTCCTCAAGAGATCAAAATGAAAACCTGCCTTCCTCAAGTCGGCTTTTTTGTCATTGGCTTCTACCCATCCCCCATTTTTCTCATACACTTTTAGTTGGGAAGGGAAAGGAAAAAAATCAGCGATTTAACTTCTTAATGGATTTTCTAATCATCTGCATTACTCTGATGATAAGCATGGGATAAATACTAAGTTTGATGAGATTAGATGGGGTAGACAGATAAAACTGATTAGGTAGACAAAATTATCACTATATTACAGATTTCAAAGGCATGACTCTTCCCTAATATAACCTGCATACTGTATTTACCACAAATTCTGTTTGTGGTTTCTCTTTTGTCTCTTCCAGGGAAAAGGCTTTAACAATATGCTTTCCCCTCACTGCTTCAGAATACATTATGTTTGAAAACAGCATAAAGACTGATTAGAAAAACACAATATTTCAGTACAAATAAAATGTGCCCCTGTCCAGTGCCTGACCTCCCTGCCCTGTGGTGCTGGGGGACATTCAGTGCTCCTTGATTCAGCTGCAGAGGTCTGCAGAAATCACTGCAGGTGGCAAAAAAAAGTGAAAGCTGGCTCCTATGTGCCCCTGCTTTTCTCTTCACTCCATCTCAGCTCTACTGCTCTACTGTTCCCCCCCCCCCCGACCCGCC
>WBMW01003898.1:1238156-1323565 GCA_013396635.1 Penelope pileata
AGAAGATGGGGAGAAAGGGTGAAACAGTGGAGGCAGCAGTGTGACTGTGACAAAAGGAAAGGGAAAGAAGGATGAGAGAAAAGTACAGAGAAAAGGATCAGAACTCAGGAATAAACTGGCAGAAAAATCACAGAGCAAGGATGAGGAAGGGAATCTGCCTCCCCCATCTCTGCTTGCTTCCTTTGTTCTGAGTGTACACATAAGTGATGACACACAACAGCACGGGGAATTTTCTAGTAATCGTCAGATCTGGTGCTCCAGGATTTTTCATAGAAAACTGAAACAAAACTTTGAGTGAGACAAAGGGTGCGCTCAGATGTAGAGAATCAGGAAACTGAGCTAGTGGGACACTGGCTGTGCCCCAGGATGGCAGTCTGCACATTTCTGCAGTTTTCTATGGCCTCTTTCTTGTTACTGTTTAATTTATTATATATAGTAATCCCAGCTCCTCCACAAGAGCTCTGTTACTGGTGGAGCTGGAGCCTCCTAAGGACAGAAATTGGAAGCTGGGAAATGTGCTGCTGCTTCTTACTACTGCGAGGTCTGTAACCTGCCCAGTAAAGCACAGTAATAAGTGAATAAACATATAAACAGGAAGGATGAAAAATGGGAAGAGGGAATGAGGAGGGAGGAAGAAACAAGGTGAAAATAAAATAATAAAAAAATCAGGAAGAAAAATACATAATGGAATGAAGATCTGAAAGAAACATCAAAATGCAGGTACATTTTAAAGAAATCCATTCATAGGTCTCATAAAACCATTTTGTGTAGCTGTTTGAACTGATGCTTAAATCAGGCAGCCAAGTTAGAGGGGAAAAAAGTGAAAGAAAGAAGTTTTCCCTGAATGCATATTTCAAAAGTTCAGATGATCTTCTTTTTCTTTCTTTCTTTCATTTTAAGATTTAGCCAATGGTGATTTGAGATACCACTGGTTTCTAACTGTGTGAGCATCCTATGGACATCTACAGGACATTGATGTGTATCCTTGCTGCAAAACAGACTATGGTTAGGATAGGAGCTGAGACAAGGTACCCCAATTGTTAGCTGTCTCCCTAGCTTCCTTTTGGGTGGTCCCAGGGGGTCCTCATGGTAACCCTACACAAGGTGGGTAACTTTGTCTGTGTCAACTGGCTTTAGTCAAGGAGTGGTCTCTGGCCCTTGTTCATTTTTGAATACCTTGCATGTGGGGTGAAGGTGTTACATGATACTTGTGGGGCCAAACAAAGACAGAGGCTCTCTCCAGGACACAGAAAGAGGGATGAACTAGCCAGTGGAGATACACAGGGAATGGGATCCAGCTCAGAAAGGTGAAGAAGGGTTCAAGTGGGAAGCCAATCCTCATGTAAAGGGCACTGAGAGCCACTGAAGCCTGATTTGAGAAAGCAGAGCTGCTTTTCTTTCTTGCTTTTTTTCTTTTCCCTGTGAGTTAGGGTTTTTTGGTCTGTTCCTTTGTGAGGAAAACAAAAAAAAGAGATTCTGAAATTTTACATCTAAAGTTCTATGGCACTCATGATCCTGGGAGGCAAATAGCACAGCCCACAGATGGGTCTCAGAATCTAACCCAGGTGATTGCACACATAAAGGTAGACTTTATTCAAACTGCACTGCAAATCTATAAAAATATGCCAATTAAATTGCCAGGCTATCACAGAAATTGGCAGTGGAAAACAGCAGTGTTCCTGGCCTGGTGCCCTCCTCTTTCTACAACCTGTGAGCAAAACTACATAAACCTGTGTAAATCGAAAATAAGATTGTTCTGTAGTGAACTTCAGGGTCTGTTGCATTGTTGGGGGGTAGCAGGAAATTGCTCCTGGGTATGCAACATACAAAACAGCACACAAGTTTTGGCAGACACAGAGAAATACAGAATTGCCCCTTGCCACTTGAAGCTAGAGCCACTGAGCCCAAAAAAGACTTGCTGAGATAAAAGCTAAGAAAATAAGCAAACATTAGCATCACAAAATACAAATGAGAAGCAAGGAAAATCCATTAAAGAATGTGAAGTACCAGAAAGGTAAATGGCTTTATCAACCATGAACTCCTCTGCAAAACGAATGTGACAAAAATTCTTCTTGCTTTTCCGAATTGCAGTTATATCTCCACACTGCTCAAAGACTTCCTGAATAATTTCCTCTGTTGCATTTTCTGGTAATCCTCCAACAAACACTGTTTTACACCCAGGAGGTCTCTCTCTTGTTGAAGGTGGTGGAAGATCTAAGTCAAAACAGAAATCACATTGGAATACAAAATTTGTCTTTTGATCCATTGGTTCTATTCATTCCTCTAATCAGTTCTGGGCAGCAACAGTCATTTGACAGCATGGAGGCGGGAGAGAGGGAGAAGCAAAATAATTGAACAGTACAGAGGTTGTCCAAAATTGGCTACTTGAATCTAAACCTTTTCAAGTTTTAGGTGGCGTTTTAGAGTCTAATTCCTGCCACTGCATGCCATTCTCCAGGCAGGAAGGTCTAAAAGGATCTTTTCCCTGCACAGTCTCCTGTTAGAAAATACACAAAAAATAGAAAGTACTCTCTTTCAAAGCAGGTGAATTTCTGTACCTTCACCATCTCCAGCTCACACCCACCACTCACCACACTCACGAGGTTGCAGCAGTTTAAGCCCCCTGAAAAGGACCCCATGCTGCATGTAGCTTGGGAAGCCAGGAGGACTGGACACCCTTCCCTAGTTTCAGTATAATTTAATTTATTTCTCAGAGAACAGGAGCAGAGCAAACAGAAAAACAAAGCAGGAAACACGATGAAGTGACAACATGATGAAGGCGCCCCGCTGGTTATCTGTTCTGTCTTTGTGCCAGATAATGGAGTGGGTGCCAGCGTGCAGGGAGGATAACCTCACTGTTTACAAGTGCTTATGAGATGGAGTGGCTAGAGATTTTATTTTTATGTATATATATACACACTTAAATCAGAAAACTATTAAATTTTTGAGGGCTGTATGAAAAATATGCTCTGTCGTAACACTTCACCTTGTTTATATGCAGATTGCTCTAGCAAATTCTCTGAGCAGAAATCTCTGATTGATATGAATTATTATTATTTTTTTTTTGGCCCTTTCACATACTGAAGGGGGTTACAACATTAAAGTATCCATACATACATTCACACACACAGCCAGTTTGATTAAACCATGATCTAGGTATATCGCAAATTCAGAGCACCAGGCTATTGGCTTAAATTTCTCTTTTGTCTTCATAATGATGGTGAAAGCAGCTGCTCTGATGGCTATGAAACTAAATTCGTGGGGATAGCACATAAAATTAGGCTCTGTGCTTTGTCCTCATTGTGGTGGCTCAGTGAGAAGAGTTTTCCGTTTGCACAAAGTCCCAGAAGGGGCAGGCGGATGCCTGATCCCCAAAGAGGAGAAGCAACTGACTCATCTTCATGCTGCCTCCCCAAAAATGGCAGGAGAGGAGCTGCAGCCTCCCTCTCCCTCCATCTGCTCTGGGTATGGGCTGGAGCTACTCAGTTTGGGCACGAAATGCTCTGTTCAGAGACATACACCCTATGGTTGAGCGCAGGTTGGCCCTGTCTACGTGTGAGCATAGAGAGAACTGGTGCCATGTAACCAACACAGAGACGTGGTCATCTTCACAGACTGCAATCTAATTTTGGCTCCCCAGTTACATCCCCAAAGTCAGATGGAATAGACTTGGGCCAGCACTCCACACTACTTGCCTGTTCAGCAGGTTATCAGGGCACTAAGGCTTTGCAATAGCTGGCCATGGGGAGGGTCACCAAGAAGGGCTCATGGGGTGAATGTCCTTAGTGTGCCCTAATAAGAAACACCTCAGAAACATCTGCAGAATGCAGGTGACACTTCTGACTCAAACCTCTCTGAAGGGCATCTCCAGAGATGGCTCTCCACAGCACTGCTTTCACCATCAGACACCTGGCCAGACAGATGCCAAAGAGTAGCCAATATCATTAAGCAGCTTCAGACACTGCTGGTTTGGACTGGGTTATATTTTGTGACACTCTGATGTAAAGGAGAGACAGATTCATACTATGAGTAGTGTCTATTTTCAGTCTCTGTTAGCTTTAAGAAATTCATTTTCCTTTTTGTGCAAGCTGTGTAATTTTTTACATGACCTTGCAGAGATGAATAAGCATGCCCTGATACCCCACAATGATTTACATACAGAGCAGAACCTAGAAGGAAACACCATACTTGCCTGTAATTTATTTTAAAACCATCTTTTTAATTAAATATTTTGGGAAATATATTTAGGAAAACAACATTTTTTCATCAGACCCACTTACTTGGGTTTGGAGGGAAGAGCGTGCAGCTTTTGCAGTGAATTATCTCTTTGACTACAGGCACATCTGTTGGCGGTGGTGGCGGCACTAACCCCATGCCTGGTATCATTGGGTTAATCGGAGTGATTCCAGTCATCATGCTAAGGCTTGGATCAAAGCCTGGTACACAGATTGAATCTGTAAATATATAACATTAAATCCTGGCTTTTAAATCTGAAAACTACTTGTTACTATTTTCTTGCACCAACAGTTTTGCTCTAGGCTTTTTTTTCCAAGCATCACTGTTAAAAAAAAAAAAATGGAGAAAGGAAAAGGGAAAAAGGCAAAGGGAAAAAGGAAATGGGAAAAAGGAAATGAGAAAAGGGAGAGGAAAGGAAAGTGAGAGGGGAGGGAGGCAGGGAAGGAGAGGGAGGTGCATTTTCAGCATTCCGTTCCAATGAAAAAATTAAACTATGCATAAAGAAATGTTACATAATCTGAAATATTAACATGACTGAGTAAAATATAGCACATTAAAGCGTAAAACCATGCATCATGAATATCTGTTATTATCTGGAGTGCAATTTTCTGTTTCATACTGCTGCTGTGGTGTTTATATTGCCTTCTGACCAGAGCATACAAAGAATATCATTTGCCATCAATACGCCTTCTCCATCTAATTGTCAGACAGATTTATCACAACATAGTCCTCTGACATGTGAACTTGATTTACAAACACCACAGAGAAATACCCATTTTTGGCTGTTATATGTAAGTGTAGTTAGCCAAGACTTCTTTTTATCCTGGAATATAGTTTCAGTTGGATAGAATGGGGTCTTTCTGAACCTTGGAATTAATTCCTTCTTGTCCTGTTATTTAATCGGATTAGTAGATTCTCTTCAACACACACATCACTAAAATGCACCACTGTAGCCTCATAAAGTAAAATGCATATTTGGCAAATACTACTCTTTCTCCTCCCTGATCTCTTTGCCAAGACTTCCATACGTACTCTCTAAAGCTGAAAGATTTACAGGGGAGCACCAGTGCTGTAACACCAAGACTTGTAATAAGCAGATGTTTTAGATGAACTGAGAGCCAACTTCTGAAATTTGCTTTTTTCAAAAACAAGGCTTTCGGTTTCTGGAGGCATAATGAATAAAATATTTTGAGAGGCCAATCTCTTTGTTGGCATAACACTGCTGCTATTTGGTATCATCAATTATTTAAAAGAAGAGAGTTACTTTGGTGTTCTGCAGGTTTTCTGCTGAGTTTTCTGGCTAGCAACTGGAAAGTATTTAATGATACATGTAAACACGAGGTTTGGTAGCTTGGGAGCTTGTTTGTTTTGAAGAAGCAAAGACGGAAACGGCTCCTTCTCTAGGATTTTTTTTTATGTTTAGGAAACTCGAGCTACGTTTTGCTACAAGGCAGCATGATCAACCGAATGTAACCAGAGAGGCCTATTTGTTCATCCTAAATCTGCTGCTGAAAAGCTACATGGCCTTGAGTCAGTCTGATGACCTTTCCATATCTTAATATCTGCAAAACAATATATCTGCATATCTTAGTATCTGCAAAACAAATACAGTAATACTCATTTCCTGGTGAGGATTTGTTCACATTTCTGTAGCACTTTGCAGGTGTAAAACACTCTGTGGGAGCTGAAAATCAGCATTGTTGTTTCTGTGAAACATGCATAACCATCTTCTCTGCGAAAGACAGCTGAAGACTCAGAACACCTGCTCCAGTAGAGCTTGTATCTGTCTCAACCGTGTGCTCCCTGCTCTCCATGCACTGACTGTGAGCCTCCATCACTTTCAGCTAGTTCAGTATAAGCGTGGCAAGTGCACAGTGAGCAAGGATTTGCTTTAGGCTTATTGAAGACTGTATTAATGAAAACTCATGATATTACATTACTTTTTTAATAAGCGGGCTTATGGAAAAGGATTTGCTCTGGGTGTGATGCTTTTTTTCAATATTGATATATATTCATTGCTTTTCAGATTAAGCTTTGAGACTTAGAATCTGTCATTTATTCCTTGGGATGCACTAGTGGCCATATTAAATGTTCATGGCTAGTGAATGCTGAGAAAAAAAGTTAGAGGTGAAAGGGTACTATACAATAACTCCGTAGGCCATGCTAATTTGCTTGATCTCATCTTTTAAAGGTCAAACTTCTGACAGTCCGGTCACAGTAGGCCACACTCTCCTGGTCTGCAGATCTCAACCACACACCACATGGAATACCACAGTGGCACTCCATGTACTGTGCCATGCTTATCCTCCTGTAGCACCAGCAGAAACTGGGCCCAGAAAGAGGCTGAGGAAGGCATCTTGGCCACCTCTCCAAACAAATGCAGGTACATTCTGGAGATGAAAACAGCTCTCTAAGTGCTGAAAATTGCTACTGTGCATTGCAGTGATGGAAAATTCAGTTGGATTTCTGAACATGGAAGATCTTGTTCAAACTCTGAAGAGATTGTTGATGTTTTCATCTACAGAGAAGTTGACACATGCCCCGCCTGCATATTGCTGACAAATCATGGAGAGAGTCTATGGATGATATATCCAAAGAAAGAGCTGGTCTGGACTCTGAGGTACAGAGGAAAAGGAACTGATAAAGTCACTTGAAAGGAAAGCCAATAAATTTGCCATGTCTCTGAGGATCCAGAAAAATCCCAAGTTTAACTATATTAATGCTGCAGAGTGGTGCATTAATAGAAAAGTTGGATATATAGCTCTTGTCTAGGAACAGAGACTATCATCCATCAGTGCTACCACGGCAGTCTGCTTCATGTCTTGGCATAATGCCCATTTGCAACAGGACCAGGACACCAGAGTTAGAGTTAGAGACAACTCCCATTGAACTTACTGGTAAGTTTGTTAGTTTTCAGAAACAAAGATACTGATAGAAGTATGCAGGATTATGAACAAAAGAAAAAAGGGAATGAACCCTGCTCATGTAAGTTTTGCTGTCAGATGTATTTGAACATACGATTATTAAGGTATTGTAGACATAACAGTGCTACATTGAACACAGACAGACATACTAAATAGATATTCCACATATGTGAAGACTCAAAATGTAGTATTTCATATATTTCATGTTTTCAATGATCACAGCATTATTTTTAAAGGTCTGTGTACATAAACTTATGCAAATAGTTAAGGATTTATGATCTCTTGGAATTATAAAACCTAACTTGGCAGAAGATAGAAAGTTTATATTTGAAAAATGTTAATAAATAATTACTAAATGAATTACTAAATGAAATAATTAAAATGGAAAGCAATCAGAGATGATGAAGCACTTTTAAGAATGGAAATCTCAAGATTGAGCTTCTGTGAATATTGCACATAAGAACTGAACATTCACATATTCACATATTGCAGCAAAGTGAAATCATTTAACATTAAGATTTTCAAGCTCATGTTCTGCCTAAATTTGGCAAAACCAGAGTTAATTTCTATTAAGAAACTGGCATAGTAGAGAACAATGAATACCTCTGAAGAACAAATATCTAGAATTGGCAGTCAGAGAAGTAAAAAGAAAAATCTGCTTGAACACTTGGAGTGGTTTTTAAAGCTCCTTTTTTCTTCAGGTAGAATATAGAAAGAAAAAAAAAACACCTTTCACATGAAATTTTTGGACCTAAAAAAAGCAGAAGAAAAATAAAATCCCCTTAAGGATAACTATTTGCTAGCACAGTACATAGTGTAAAATAACTTCTTTTATTAGTCTGCATTTTGGGAGCGTAAGAGTAACTTTGTCATCCATAAAAATAGCCACACAGTCTTGGAAAACTATCCTCCTTTCCTTCTTTGGCAAAGGTTGCTGTCTGAATCACCTTCTGCTTTTGCCACATTATTGCTTTGCACAAGTAACAGGGACATATACTCCTGCCAACTGTACTTTTGGGGATTGCACTTCATCACCAATGCTAAGTTACCATCTCACTTCTGCCGGCCCCTACCACATGTTATTTATCTGCTCAGTATTATTTTTTAAGTGTATAATCCCCTTATTTGATTCTCAGTATTAGCCCTGGGACGTGTCATTTGTTTTGCCTGCCACTGCCAATTGTTTCTGCGGTGTTTTTTGATAGCTGCCAAGCTGTATTTCTATTGGATGCATAACAACACCCATGTGTGCAAACGCAGATTTGGTTGTGTGCCCACACACACATGCATGGGAGGATTCCACTTTGGACACCAGCAGCCCAACAGTGGCTGTGGTGCTCAGACACGCGACTCTAACACCCTGGTAAAGACAATGATGTCAATGCACAACAGCAAACCAAAATAATCAACATCAAAAGGGTCTCCATGGTTTGTGAGTGATAATTTTATACCTTGGAAAAAGTCTATTTTTTGCTGGCGTTGAAAGATTAAAAAAAAAGATCTGGTTCCAGGAACGGAGTTGCCTGCCAACACGTACTGCGAGGATTAGGACAGTCCAGGCAGCAGCTGGTAATAAATGTTGTGAGATGCTTGTTACACTTTGGTTTCTGTGGAGAAAAAAAGAAAAACTTCTAGAGCCTAGAGATTTGATCATGTACTTCAGCAACACCATTGATGAGTATTTTGAGACTGACTATATTGCTGATTTCTAAAAGTTTTAAGTTCTTCTGAAAAAGTGCAAATCTAATACTGTGTCTGCTTCTCTTAAAACAATATTATCAGTGGGACCACATACTACTTGGCAGTAGCAAAGAAGTAGCTTCTCTCTCTAAAAAGAGAAGTCTTATCGCAAGAAGAAGAAGGTTGTTAGTCTAAAGACTTCTTGTATTTTTATCTAAAATTCTTCCTCAAAATTATCTATGGTCTGCCAGTGTCAGTCTCATTTTTTCTTTATTAGCAATTGCCAATAATTATTCAGCTGCAAGCCAGAGATCAAATCAGTATTACTATCTTCCTGGCTATTCAAATCATACCATCTTCTGGGCTTCAGGAAGCTTTTGATGGATGTGACCCATTTCCTTAGTTTTATAGGGCTTTTCTCAATTATAGCAAGCTTTCTGCACCGTGTGAACCAAGAAAAAAGTGGGGAGGGCAGTATGTCACCAGGTTCTTGATATCCCAAGGAGATGTGCCAGTTTAGTGGGCGTTGATCCAAAAGGCCTTCATGATCATCAAGTCCAAGATCCTCCAGCACATTTTCTTGTTCAGTTTAGACATTAGTAAACTTCTGAGCTTCCTTATTTCTAATATATATGCTAGATTATACAGAATCACAGAATCACAGAATTGCAGGGGTTGGAAGGGACCTCAAGAGATCATCGAGTCCAACCCTTCTGCCAGAGCAGGTAAAGAGACATTCCAATAAAAAAGAGGGGAAAAAAGTCTGACAATTCTTCTGTTTGAGCAGCATGACCTTTACTGTTCTGTCCCAGAACAAGGACTGTGGTCAGTAGTAGGTCCCCGGGGAATCAGAATAAGAAATAGGCAGGAAAAGAGCAAGCTATTTTTAGCTCCTGCACTTTGATTGCTTACTTATTGCCACTGTTCTTTCTAACAGGCATCTATCCTGCTTGATCTGATTTATCCCTTTCTGCTAAATCCTCCTATACACTTATTTATATTTTGAATCCATTGGAACCTGTTTATATCCCTGGCTTTCAGTGTCCTGATATTATGGTATTAACTGAGTGGGGAAACATACTCCCTTTGCTTTGCTTAAACAAAGTATTTGGCAGCTCCAGGCACTCCACTTCGTTCATCCTGAGAAATCATGAATAGCTGTTCCTTATTCACCTTACCCACAAGATTACAGATTTTATTTTTGCTTTTATATTTTGCCATCTGTTTGGCATGCAATCTTTGTCTCTGCAAAGCTGCTATAAAGGAATACGGATATGGAACCTCTGCCTGAGGCCCCTTTAAAAAAATTGAGAAGGTTAACTGCATGGGCAGAGATGCCTTTGTAACTCACCCAGGTGAGCTACAGGCGCTCACCTAGCCCTGAATTTTTGAAGAACAAAATATTAGAGAAATGACCAGATGCCCTTAAATAAGCTCAGCGTGAACCCTATAGATGAAGCAACCTGTGGACAAAGGAATCCTACAGAAATTGGAGTGAGGCACATATAGATAATGTGTGTGTGTGCTCACATGTGCATGTCTGTTTGGAGGATAGGACAGGAGTGAATGAAGGAGGAGCAGAAAATCACCTCCTTGACTCAGCTAGCCAAGGGATACATTTTAACATCATTCAGCTAGAGTCGTATTTTGTGAAACAGAACCTGGATTGTAGCAAAGGCAGGTCTCTAAGGAAATTTTGGCAAAAACGGGGAGTGTGGGGGGAATCCAGATGAATGTTTCTCATTAATAGTCAACTAAGGAATAATTTGCATGAACTCTACAGTGTCTGCCAGACCCACTCTATAAACAAAGCCCTCAAAGCATCATCAAAACACTTGCCACTTGAAAATTACTTCTATGAGATATATATCACTGACAAAGCTTTAGGGCTGCATTATTGCACTTTTGCTTTTTTTTTGAAGAAAATTCTGTGTCTGCACAGAGGAATAGTTGACAACACACAATCCAGAAACTTTAGATGCTGCTCCTCAGAGCTGGCTGTGTCGTAGCTGAAAACATTAAAAGCAAATCTGGTCCCCTCTTGATTCCTGCCCACAAAATCACATAACAAACACTATATTTAGAGCAATATACATGACAAAGACTAAATTAAAGAAAACCGCCTTCTCTTTTTACAAGCAAATCATGGGGTGAATCACTCCTGTTTCATGCTTTATCGCTGCAGTGCTTGGCACAACAGGACCCCAATCTTGTTTAGAGCATCTAATGCAATGCAAATAATAGGTGAGAATAGCAAATAATAATAATACAACAAAATATTACCACAATGGATGCCACTCTCCTCCTAAGATGCAACTGTGGCACTGTCATGTCAAGAAATCTACGGTGTCACTGTACTGCCATTTCTATTGCTATTTTTGCTCACACATAGCCATCACTGCCATTCTGACTTCAAAGAGGCCTTGGACCCTATCTGCCAACAGTGAAACTATTTAGTTTCCCCTTAGAGCAACTCTGCAAAGATGTACCTGACAGACAAGCTTGAGAATAAGATGGAGAACTCAGGACATGATGCTGAGGGAGTCTGATGATGATTTGTTAGTTTTTCACAACTGACAGCCACGTATGTAAGAAGCTAGAGCCAGAAAAAATTGACTAATCTTAGCCTCCATCCACAACCAGCTGCTTTTCTATGTATAAAACTCCACTGCCAAATAAGTGGAAACTTGCAGGGGTGAAAGAGAAGGGGGAAAAAGAGAAGGAGAAAAAGAGGTAAGAAGGGAAAAGAGAAAAATCAAAAGGAATGTAGGGAAGGAGGAGAAGGAGAGAGAAAGACGAAGAGACAGCAATATCATCTGAAACCTCTGTGGCATGGGTGCATGTTCTATCCACATGCTGATTTAACCAGTGTCAGGATTTTGAAGGATTTATGAATTTATAGCACTTCACAATGTCCAGAATGATGACCTTTGCGAAGTCACCACTGCTTAAGAACCACTCCATGAAGAAAGAACAATGGGCTTCTTCCATCTCCTCAACAATAAATCACTCCCTAGCATGGAGTCAGTCACAAGTTCATTGTGAAGAAAATAGCAAAACTGCAAATTCTGCACACTGCCACCTGATCTCTAGGTAATAGCTCCAAAGTCAGATTGTTAAATGTAAGGGACTGGCCAATTTGCAAGGTGCAATGTAATACAGTGCTGATATGAAGTAAAAAATGTGCAGCTGTATTTCTTGATTTTTAAATGTCTTTGTGCACTCACTATATGTTGCTTGGGGTTGCCTCTCTTGTTTTGCACCTCTTCATTCAAATTCTCCAGTTTTGGCTTCATCAAGGTGGGCTAATCAGTAAGGCTAGCTTTAATCAGAGGAAGTAGCCTCTCTAAGCTCACTCCTGTGGAATGTGTTCGATCTACTTGCTCAGTGAACCTCTTTCTGTAAGGTCAAACTTTGTCATATTCCTTCAAAATGACATCACTTTTCCTCCCAGAGCTCTAGAAGATGAGAAAAGAAATACATAAAATATGATCATATGGTGCTGGAACACTGAAATGATTTTTGTTTGCTATTTAGGTAAGTGTTGTTTTCCAGAAATTTGGGAAGCATTTCTATGACACAAAAAGAAAAAAAGCAGATGTAAAGAAATACTGAAAGAAGTTGAAGAAACAGGAAAAATTTCAATTACCAGACTGGACTAATGCTGTATATTTCCTTATCAGATGAAAAATAAAAAGCCTCCAATGAGTGAAAAAAAGGATAAAATGTCATCGTATTTATGTGACCTCAGAGAAATCGAGGAAAAAATGTAATTCAGATATACCATTGGACACCTAGCTGAAAACAAAAGGACTCATTTTTCTCAAGAAATATGAAACAAGTTTTAGCTATTAAACTAGAGTTACCGTGTGGATCCTTGAAGGCATACAAATGGTCTCCTTACACTTCCAGGGTCACAGGAGTGACAAAAGCTTTGCTGAAACTGGAAAGAAGCTCTACAGTTCAGAAATGTATATCACCTGCATGAGCAAGTTCTCACATGTTCTCACAGAAATACAAGAAAAACTGTGCTCTGCAAGACCAAAGGACCCTTTCAGTTCATAAATCTGTCTCTAGCAGCAAACCCCTAATTTTATGTAGTACCAGAACCTGACAGTCCTGAAGCAAAATTTCGGAGCCTTCAGTACTCTGCAGCTTAGGGACTTCCTCAGCCATGGGAAATTCTGTGTCTCCTTCAGTGTTATCAAGACATGGATAAAAATACCAATGAGCTTTATTGCACGGGATGTATTTCTCTTGGTGTCATTACTGGAGATGACAGGAAGTTGTCCTGTGAAGTCAGCTGGAAAACCTCTAGTGACGATATTTCAAACTTTTAACCAAGTTATCCTGCATGTATGCTTCTCCATTAAAAGCCTGAGGAAATGAGCATATGAGAGACTTAAACTATAATGTTAAATGATTGTTTCTGGTACTATTTCTTTAGTTCCTTTCATGTTGCATTCTTCAAATAATAGCGTCCAAATTTCTAAAACTGTTGTATCTTTAACTCACAAAATACTAGGAGGAGGATTAGTAGACATAGTAAAGATTTGCTGACTATAAATGAACGCAGCAAGAAATCTTGATATTTTGTATTACTGTCTACTAGAACTGTTTGACCTCCATACAGTTTATGGCAGTAGCTTGTAAGGACAATATTCTAATGCTCTGTGCATGGGCAGAATAGCTGTCGGATTTGAATTTGATTAACTAACTGTTGAGTAAGTAATAAAGTGGTACTTTTGGTGAATTAATAAACTGTTTATTGGTTAAGAATTAACCAACAATCCTATCTTGAGAAATACTATGCAACATAAAACATGATCTAAAAAGAAGCCGGAGTTGATAGCAGCAAGTACTGCTCCTGTGTGTCTATAAAACGAGCTGTCTTAATTAAACTGCAATGCACTATGACAAAGCTATTTTGTTAGATTTTGGCTTTAAAAGCTATCCAGCACCTCAGCAAATTAAAAAAATTCCTACGTGCTTAGCTCTCACTGCAAGTGTAATGTTACTACATCTCTTCAGGACCTTAAGAAACACTAAGCTGCTTTACAGAAGCAGATGTCTCAGGTAACAGCAGGTTCGGCCCATGGGCAGCATATCTCCATCCAAAGCAGAAGGACTTGTCAATTCACAGGGGTCTCAGCCAGATGCTATTTGAGGACAGGGTAGCCATGTGGAGATGAAGAGAGCAAGCTCTGGTGATGAGAGAGTTTGCACATAGACATAGAAGGCAAAGGAAGTACAACCAGACACAGTGAGTGACGTAAAGGAGAGGCCTTTTGGAGTATGGGATGAAACCAAGAGAATGGAAACTACCACTCTATGTCTAATTCCTTCTGCATTCAAAAGAGGGAGAATGGCAAAAATAGAGGATGGCACTGAGGATCCCCGACACTGGGGCTCAACCTGTCTCTTTAGCTTTGGACAAGCTGCAACACCCTCACTTTTTTTACTAGACATCTGCCAGAAAAGAGGGCAATGAAGTGTGCTAGAGAGAAATGGAGGAAGTTGGTTACTGAACAGGAGACATTTTTTCTAAAACTTTCCATTGTTACATCTGTGATTTGACCTCTTTTCTCAATCTCAAAAACAAACAAATAGTTGGAAAATATTAAATAAATAAAAGCTTCCACGTTAGTATGTTCTTGATCCGAAGCTGGTAAGTTCATGAATATGATACTTTCCTTAAGCTAAACACACTTAGAATTATGTTTTTTGAAACATCTCTTCATTACCTAAGGCTTCCTTTAATCACCTCTCCCATACTCAAATTTCACAGGATTTGAAAATTTCACAATGCAGTCACTGCCATTCAAGACAATACATTTCAATTCCTCTTTCCATCTACAAATCCAATTGTTTTCAGATCTTGATGACACAAGCACAAGGTGCTCTCAGCTCTCTGAAGTGCCTATTTTAGGCAGCAGAACTCAATGATAAATGACCTGTAAGGGAGGTAACTCTTCATGCCCACGGAGAAGCCCCAAATGAGATATTTCTAACTTCATAATAAAACTATTCCCCTTCCTCGGCACGCTGTTTGAGTGCAATAATTATTCTATTGACACAGTGTCAGGAAAGTGTGTGTCAGGCCAAGGTAAATAAGGATAGTCCATATGCCTGGAAGCTGTTAGTTCAGCCTTTCGACAGACTTAGACAGACATTTCTGCATCCTTTGACATCTGGGTCACCACCGTAAAGTTTTCCAGCACAAGTGCAATAATTATAACATTATGACTGGTTTTCTCAGCTCATCTCCACTCCTTTTGCATCTCCCACAGAGCAGAAAACCCTTCTCCCCACCATCTGGGCATCTCTTTAGCACGAGGAAGGTCATCGGCAGCAAGGGATGCCAGAGTAGCCAGCTGCTCTGCCGACCTCCTTCCCCAGGGCCTCAGCACGGGAGCCATTATCAATGGAACGGTGCAAACTAATAATCCTTGATTTTGGCAAATAGCCCAGGAGCAGCCAGCTGGGATGGGTTAAAGCGTCTTGAGGTTCTTTTAAGCTACTCTGGGAGCTATGCAGGGCAGTGCTTAGAACTGGGTTAATGCGTTCGTCCCCCAGTGACTCCTTCCGACTCTCCTGTCTCTCACAGCAAGGGGAAACACATGCCTCAACTAATAATAAACCAGTGCTGAGCATGTAGAGAACACTGTGCCAAATATCAAACAGCTGGGGCGTTCTGGTCAGCCATTAGCTAGTCCAGACACTGCATTGCCTGAAGTCTCCAAGTGAAGAAGTGAAAATAAGTTGGATTAAAAAAAAAAAAACTTAAAAAAAAAAAAAAACACTAAAAAAAAACAAAAACAAAAAAACAACCTAGAACACTTGTATAAATGTTCTCTTGTCTTGTCAAGGAGTTCATTATGACATAGCTTTTATTTCCTAACAAACAAAATATCTCTCAACATGTTCTTCACCAGAACGGGGACTAAAAAGATGAGAAACGCTTACAGGAGGCAGAGAGAATCTCTCCAACAACACTTGCATCTCTCTACCTCCAAAGCAGCTTAAAATACAAGCAGTGCTCTTGGCTGACTTTCAGCATTTGGAAAAAAATGGGGCACATTTTTCCTTCAAAAGTAGCGATCTTGACAACATCCTTATAATGTCATATTTCATTATCCAGTTTAACAGAGGAAAGATCTTGCTTGAAAAGAAATAAGAAGTCTTTATAAAAGAACAGCATACTTTAGGAAGCAGAGTGAGGCCCTATGTGCACAAAATTAGTTCAACTTGTATTTTGATTAAGGAAGAATCCAGGCTTTGTAGCGCTTGTGCATAACACATTTTAATTTAGATTATATTGGCAGTTGTGTGCAAAACTTGTAACTTAAAATTCCGACTGCTAGAAAATTTCATCTGTAATTTCTGGCATCCTGCACCAAGGGCTCTTCTGCTAATATTTCAGAGCAGCGAACTAAAGGCAAGGCAATTTCACACACACTCACACACAGAACCAACCCCACCATTCAGAAATGAAATTAGCCTTTCTGCTATTTGCAATTTATTATCAGAACACTTTAAATGTGACTCTCTTTTAAATGTGACAGTGCTTTCAAGACAGATGCACGTTTATAAACACGAAGAACATAAGACGCATTCATTATTTTAACAAGTATATGTCTTTTTTGAAATTAAAGATAAAGCCAAATGATGTCAGACAGACCTTGTATAAAATTGTAAGTTCCTTCTCCCTTTTTAAAGAAAAATGCATTGCTTTGTAACATTTATGGGCTAGAAAATGTTACCCACATTAAGATGCTCCCTTCGCCTCCTCATGTACATTGCAAAGCTAGGGTTCTGTCAGTATTTTCAAAATATTTTTTTTTCCTGAGGTTTGTAACTCAACCATAAAAATACGTTCCAGGGTGAACGTTGGTAGAGTGTTGGTTCTCAATTCAACTATACATGGTAGTTTTATTCTTAACATATTTTTAGCACAGTTTTCCAAATTGAAAAAGAAACCCTAACCCAAATGACTCAACTAAATGCTCGCCTTGATAAGGTACAAGGGAGAAAAAGTCTGGGAAAAATACTTCAGGCCTCTTAGAGAAACCACACTCTCAGCTGACATCATGTTTGAAATTAATCATCCCATCCTCCCCAAGCAAAATAAAAGCCCAGCAAAAATAGGACAATGAGTATCATAGGAACATTACAAAGCAGCTCGCAGGAAACACTACCGAAAAACCCACGGATTGCTCACTTGGGAGAAGAAGCAGTTATGGAGCAGAATTACAAAGCTCATGAATTTTACAGAGGGGGTAGGTGGGCAGCTTCTGTGGGCTCTGCTCCACAAACCTGGGAAACATTTAGCAAATTAAATAATGAGACTGTAAATGAAGAACAGGTAGGAGGAGGCACTTCTTAATTGCATCAAGCAATTACTCCCATGGAACTCTCTGTTACCTAAAACTTAACTGAAGCAAAACCTTCCCAGAATTAAAATATAAATAAGTAAGTAAATAACTCACAAAAACACACACACAACATATAATAGACCTTGCACAACAAAAGCATTCAAAATCATAAAACAGGAGGCAGGGCTACTAAGGTCATCTATTATTAAAATTGTCTGGCACTTCCTATTACAGCACTCGGGTTGTCAGACGCTTTTAGCTTTTGCTAATCATTAACTGTTTGGACTGAAATTTTACACGCCAAATATCTGCCTGAGGCTGAAACACTCCGGAAAATTTTAGTCCAAACAGTTCAACTGCTGCAAAAATGGAGCCAGAGAAAAGTACTCTTTTTTTATTATATCGTGTTAAAAAATCCAGTGCTCTGTCTCAGCAGTTGTAGCCCCTCCAGACTTTGGAATAAAGATGCCATTTTTCGGTATTTACATTAAAGCAGTAAGATTTGCTATTCTTTTTTAGCTCTACCCAAAAATTGAGGCAAATTATGCCTTTGAATAAAATGGTATTCACTCACTCTGAAAAGTAGATCTATTTTTGTCTTTAACAGCTGAAATCACAAAAGATTATATCTTCTGTGCATATGTTGGATTATGTTTGAGCCTCTGCTCAGCAACCAAAGAAAGAGTTAAAGCAGAAAGACCTCAGCTATTGTAATGTTTGAAATGATTTGTTCCAGCTTTTTTCAGAACTCAAGACTTTAAGTTGCCTTCTACTTTGGTGCTCTTTTTGCCTTCTGTCTGCAAAGTTTCCAGCTTAGCCAGAGAGGACAAACCTAACCTTGTGACACTTGCTGAGATCAGAGTGGTTAAATCAGAACATTGTCTGAGCAGCCTGATTCTCCTGAAAGCCTGTCAGGTCTGGAGCAGCTAATTGGGTCTTGCCCCATATGTTCTGCCTGTGATTTTCCAGCAACTGAACATGGAGAGCATCAGAGCTTGCAAGCGGAGTTTTCTAAAGTTTTGCTACTCTTTTCTCTCTCCTCATTTATAAGTGAAATATCTTTTATGTCAAACCTACGAGAGGTTTGCAAAGTTATAGAATGTTGGCTTTTATCACACTTTTTCCTTTGAAATGTCTCCACTCTGCAGGAGTTTTGAAGGAAAACAAACTTTTCAGACCATAACCTACAGGATGATACGGCCCAGCCAACTGGGATACAT
The DNA here is from genome assembly GCA_013396635.1 of Penelope pileata. Classification (NCBI taxonomy): domain Eukaryota; kingdom Metazoa; phylum Chordata; class Aves; order Galliformes; family Cracidae; genus Penelope; species Penelope pileata. The sequence goes on from WBMW01003898.1 coordinate 1,256,592, forward strand.
CTAAACCAGCTGCCAGCTCACTGCCCAGCCCCAGTTTCTCCAGGGTGACAGAAGGAGCTTTTCAAGAAGACAGTGTGGACCAAGCAGCTGATGGCAGCTTCTTGCATGCTCACCGTTGCCAAAGAGAGAGCAGATCAGGGATAACACTTAACCTCCTTTGCCCTCCTTTCTAGCAGGAGGGACTCACCTTCCTTTGTTGCTCTACGATGGGTGCAGAAGGTGGCATCTGAGAGGCTGCTGGTAGGAGAGGAGAGAAGGGACGGTGACTAGTGCTGCTGCCATCAGTATTGGTAGCACGGGGCAAATAACATCAATCTGGACCTGGCCAATGCAGCTGGGTTGGCTGCATTCACAAGAGTTAGCAGATTTGGGTGTGGTTTTGCTTTATTTTGTTCTGTTGGTGGCATTTTTTTTGGTGGAGCTGGGGGCTTAAGGAGGACTGCTAATGGGCCACACGCCTGCTCTTGACCACCTCTGCAAGGCGAGTGAATTTTCAGCCTTTCACATTTAGGCAGCTTTATAGCTTCTTTGTATTGCTGAAATGAGACAGAAGGACCAGGCTAGGAAAGGCCCTTTCAAAGTCAGAATACATACCCTAAAACCAAACGATAAATTTGCAGCTAGGAGAGGTTTCCAACTGGTTGCTTTGGTTTCTGGGTGCCATCACAGACAGGATTTATGTTTCAAACCATTTACTGTAGTTCCAGATATTTAAATCAAGAACGTACTCGTCCAAGCTTCACAGGGAAGTATACTACTTCAGATAGAATTATGGCCAGCATCTTTATGTTTTGTTGTCATTTAGGCATTAAACAGCTCCATGCTGCCTTGCATAATTCTCAGAGCAGTCAGGTTGCTCAGATTAAATGCCAGTCTCACATTATGAAACAGGTTGTGTTCCTGAGAATTAAATCATAAAATAACCATGGTCTTAGGCTAGGAACTCATGTGTAGTATTTTTGTTCTCACCTTTTCTAGCATTTCCAGATCATCAGTTTTCTCTTATCATAAGCTGCTGAAGTCATGGTACCCGTCAAAACGGAAACCAACGTCATTCTCAATAATGAATGAGAGATGGCCCATCCACCAAAAAAACACCCAAAGAGGCTGAAGTAATGCAAAACCTTTCCCACTTTATCTGCCACTTTATAAATCTGACTGCACTTGTCTCAATCTTTTTCCCCAGGGCTTGTTAAATTTCAGCAGAATTCTCATTCATGTTGTGAACTGAATATGAAAAAGCAAAGTAACCAAACTGATTCTCAGCAAAGCTAAAATGCATAGTAACACTGATTTGAAAGGTGAGCAAAACAGAACTTATTAGCATGATTTTTTAAGAAAAAGAGCAGGAAAAAAATTGTGACAGGAGAGAAAGAAAGAATCTTACATATCTTGAAAAGGAAAAAGAGTGATAAAAGAGATATGACTGATACAAGCACAGATTAAAATGTAAGGCACACAGCAACTCCTTCTTTGACATTCCTCTTTGAACAGTCTACTACAGAAAGAACAGAATATTCTAAAATAAATATTTTGAACTGTGCTTTGCATCCAGCTCCACCAGTGCAACTAGCAGGACTGTGTCAGGGTCTCAGATGGCAAGGATGAAAACAGAAACTCATTATGGAATGGGAAATGTAAGAATCCTTTGGTGACAGCAGATTCCCCATAGAGTACCATGTAGGTATAAAGAACATTTAAATAATACTGGCTCTTGATCCTCTCAAAAGCTGGGAGCACATTTATTCAGCTTGAATTCCAAAAACCCAGCTACACTTTAGAAAAGCTACTCCATCCTTGTGTAAAACCCTTTGGCATTTTCTTTCAGAGAAAAGATCTCCAGATGTTATTTTTACAGTTCATCTTAAGTAAATGTATGTGTTTAGTTAAACATGCTTAAACGAAAGAGTCACCTAAGAGAACAATGATGAAATGCTTGACTTGTTTTATGGACCAACTGTCAAACCCTTGTTTATGAACATCTGGCTAGGAAGGTGATTTAAAAAGTTTTTATATCAGTAAATAACAGCATAGTAAGCTCTTCTACTTGTAGTTGCAGGCAGCACTAAATTCTAAATGTAATTAGTGGAGAAATGGCATAGAAGCGTATGTCTAAAGTCACGTTCAGCTTATCCATGCACGTAAAACATTCATTCTACAGCATCGCTAATGTGTAGTGTGTAATCTTTAGCAACTTCTTAATTAACAGAATACAAGGGACATGTGGGTTCAGAGCCTTTCCCTAAGAGCTGCACTAGAAAATTCAAGGCTGTCTCCATTGACTGCTCTTCAAATAAGTTCATGCACCCCTCCGACCACTTCTCAGTAACCACCACAGCCCAGCTGACCCATCACCCAGCTTTCACCCACACCCCCGTACCTGTTCCCTCCAGCTTTGTCACATAGGTCCAGCAGGAGATTCTGGGAGTAAGGAACCTCATCCATCCTCTGCCCACATCCATCTGCTTCTTAGCAGAGTTTCTGCAGTTTCCCATGAACACAACAGCTTGCAAAGGCCTAAATGCCACAGCAACATTCCTAATTCAAAGGCTGATATCATCTAAAATCTACAAAGCAAGGCTGAGCCCAGGCAAATTGAATTTTTCTCTCCTTCTTCCCCTGTCTTGTGACAATATGACAACTCTGAGATGACACAATCCAGGAACACGGTTTGTAATTCAATTCTAGTTCTGAAGAAAAAGTCTACTTTCATCCCGGGTCTAATCTAATATCAGGAATGATGAGTTTTTTTGTGAGGAACTTTTTTGTTCACTGAGAAACAACACAGCAGCTTTCTTGTAAAAATTCATTTTCGACCTCAGCTGAAAAGCAGATAATGCCAATCCAGGACCTCACTTTAGACTGAGAGAGACTTATATCACCCACACTGAAATATCTAACCATGGAATCTTTTCACCCTTGGATCCTCATGTGGTCTGTAGTAAAGGTTCAAGATCCAGTAGAGTGATTCAGCTTACCCACAGTAATTTCTGCACTCCCCCAAGTAGATTCTATCTCTTTCCAGAAACTATCAGAAACCTACTGCCCTCAGACTTCTTTCTTCGGCCCTCCTGTTCCACATTGAAGAACAGAAAGGCAGAACCTTTTACATACTTCTTCGCTGTAAAGAAACAACTAGGAAATTGTTGGAGAACCTCATCAAATCAACAACTACAACAAGGAGGAATTAATTTTTTCTTGGTGGTGTCATGGTTTAAACCAGCAGGCAGCTAAGCACCACACAGCCACTCACTCGCTCCACCCTCCCAATGGGATGGGGGAGGGAATTAGAAAAGAAAAGTAAAATCTGTGGGTTGAAGTAAAGACATTTTAATAGGACAGAAAATGAAGGGGAAAATAAGAATAATAATGTTAGAAAATACAGAACAAGTGATGCACAATGCAATTGCTTACCACCCACTGACCAATGCCCAACCAGTCCCTAAGTAGTTGCCAACTCCCTGCCAGCTCCCCCATTTCATAGTTTTGCATGATGTCATATGATATGGGACATCGCTTTGGCTAGTTTGGGTCAGCTGTACCCTCTCAGCCCCCTCACTGACAGGGCAGTGTGAGAAGCTGAAATGTCTTTTGGTCTGTATGTACTGCTCAGCAACAACTAAACGTCAGTGTTATCAGCATTGTTTTTCTCCTGAATCCAAAACATGGTATCATACCAGCCACTATGAAGAAAATTAACTTTATCCCTGCTGAAACCAGGACAGGTAAAAAACTTCCTGGGAAGTGACTTAGAAAGATCAGTCTTGTTCTGGCTAAAGTCACATTAGGGAAAAAAAAAAAANAAAAAAAAAAAAAAAAAAAAAAAAAAAAAAAAAAAAAATCCTGTTATCTTTCTAAGCGGCTGTGCATATAAGCAACTACCAAGACATTTACTGACAAAGATGGGATGCTCAGACATGCTTAAGAGTTTCATGAGAACTTCAAAAAAGCCATTGACCAGAAATCTGTTGCAAGGGACATGATGAAAAATGTGTCATACCTAATACGGAACAGTAGTCCATTTCGAATGAGGCAGAGAGAAGGGAATGCCACTCAGAGGCACTTTGACAGACTCAAGAGGTGGACCCATGCAAAACTCATGAAGTTCAACAAGGCCAAGTGCAAAGCCCTGCACCTGGGCCCAGGTAATCCCAAGCATGAATACAGGCTTAGTGGAGAAACGATTGAGAGCAACCCTGTGGAGAAGGACCTGGGGAGATTTATGGATGAGAAGCTGAGTATGATCCATCACTGTAGGCTTGCAACCCGGAAAGCCAACTGTACCCTGGGCTGCCTGAAAAGAAATGTAGGCAGCAGGTCGAGGGAGGTCATTCTCCCTCTCTGCTCTGCTCTTGTGAGGCCTCTCCTAGAGTACTACAATCAACTCTGGAGCTCCTAGCACAAGAAAGACATGACCTTGTTAAATGAGGTCCAGAGAAGGGCTACAAGAATGATTTGGGGCACCTGTTCTGTGAGGGCAGGCTGAGAGAGTTGGGGTTGTTCAGCCTGGAGAAGAGAAGGCCCCAAGAAGACTTTATAGTGGCTTTCCAGTACCTAAAGTGGGCCTGTAGGAAAGACGGAGAGGGACTCTTTCCAGTTAGTGCAGCGATAGAACAAGGGGTACAAAGTTTAAAACAATGGTTTTAAACTAAAAGAGGGCAGATTTATATTAGCTTTTAGGAAGAAATTCTTTACTATGAGGGTAATGAGGCACAGTAGCAGGCTGCAAACAGAAATTGTGGTTGCTGCATCCCTGGAAGTGTTTAAGGCCAGGTTGTATGGGCCTTAGAGAAGTCTGATCTAGTGGAAGGTGTCCATGCCCATTGCAGGGAGGTTGGACTAGATGACCCTTAAGGTCCCTTCCAGCCAAAACTTTCTATGATTCTGTAATTCTATGATTTAGGAGATAGCACAGGAAGAGAAGCTGGAGCTTTTAAAAGATATGCTTAAAAATGATAAGAAAATTCAGTATGGCAGTAGCAAATTTGGTACAATTTTGAAAACTGTTTGATAGGTTCCTATAGGAGAGATTAGTGACAAAAGGGCAGAAAACAAGAATAAAGAAGTAAGAGTATTCTGCATATAAAAACTAGCTCAAATCATATTTTTGCCCTTACAAGACTATGCCTCTTGCACAAGAGACATTTTCCTTACAGTCATAAACTGGCCATTAATCTGTGGGTCCGGATTTAAAAGGCTGCTTTAAGAATAAGGTCACGTGGTTGCAATTGTACTGCTGTAGCTGTGACAGCCTAAGGTCTAGGGCAAGACAAGGTTCATGGGCCAACCAGTAGAGCCAGAAAAAAACAGACAGCCCCATGTCCAGGTCTGAGGCAGAAGCAGTGAACTTCCAACCTAAATACAAGTAGAGAGCACTTTCTTTGAGTTTAATTAGATATGTTAAGTCAAGTAGACCAAAAAGCAGGTTGTCACCTGTAAAAGAGAATATTAAAAGGGAAGTGGTGACAAGGGGGTTATTCTGCAGTGTAAAGGAATAGATAGATAAGTCTGTGGAAGATGAGAAGATTAATAAAAGGAGGAAAATTATAATGTGCTGCAAAACTACTCCCTCCTTTGAAATTCACCATTTTTGCCATCTGCTATAATTAAAATTTTAGTCCCCTGGTTGCCTCAGACCATTGAATGGCTGATGTACTTTTTTCCAGCTACACAAGTTGAAGCAATATAACTTTCATCCACAAATCCTGCCTTACACAGACGGCACGCAGGCATACAGCCTGCTCCAAGAAATGTGCAGTGTCTGCTTCCTTGCACAGTGAGCACTAGTATAATGGAGGACCCTAGTGTGACCCTGCCTCTTCTCCTCCCCTTTGCACTCCCTGAAGCTTTATTTGTTATCTGCAAGCAGTCCTTTAGGTCAAAGCAGCATGGGCTGTATGTGGGCCTGGGCATTAAATGAGAAGGTTAATTATATGTGATGGAAAAGACTTTGTTTGTTTGTTTTTTTCTTTTTTTTCTGGTCTTCTACAGCCAGGTTCATCTTTCTTTATTTTACTCACACAACATAAAAAAAAAATCATAACCTCTCATTCCTGCTGGCTCTGCAGGCTTGCACAAGTGGAAGAGGGAAGCTGGGTCCCATTCTGGGCTGCATTATTAATGGGAGGGCTCCCTCTGCATAACCCCGGGATCACTCTCTCCGCCTCTGTTCATATCTGGAACTCCAGGGGGGACGATCAAGGCTCCTGCCACAATATTTGGCCAGTGACATATTGCTACTGGATTTTACTGATGCCTGTGCAAAAATAGGTTTGTTACCCCTTAAATCCCCAAATGAGTTTGCAGAGCAGGCAATACTGGAAAACTTGTAAACTCTATTTATATGCAGTCACTAAGCAACATGGAGTTTCCTGATATTTTCAATCTATAAAACAACCATACAAGAAGACTATGACAGCTTGTCATCTTTCGATCATAAAGGCATGGCAAGCAATAAAAAAGTCCTCTGGAGGACTTCTTTAGTTCCAGCTTACTATATACATATATGGATGAAGAATTAAACACGGTATCACTAGGCTACAGATGAAACAAAACTTGGAAGTGCAACAAATAACAGATCATGTAATCAAGTCTAGTGAGATGTTGCTCTTATGCAACAAGGCCCACAGAGGCCAGATACTATTCTGCATCTGCATGTGAAATAATTGAGCTAGAACAGGGCAAACAAATGAGAAAACTGGGGGGGATGGGAACAACCAAAAAACTGTTGGAATTTGAACATAAAAACACAAAAAATAACACAACCTGATGCCTATTAGCACCAAGAGGGAGAATAACAGTAAACACACAGTGGCTAGAGCATGCAGATGTGTGATAATGTTTCTGCTATACAGTCCTTAGAATAATGTGATCCCGCTGTTACTACCTCAGGTAGCCAAGAGATCTTAATGTCCCTCAGGGTGCATCTGCTGTGTTGCAGTGATTCTATTCAATACATTATTGTATTCAATACAATATGCTAATGCTTTGCTGATGGAAGATTAGAGACCAGGGGAATGAGGAAGCAGGTAGGAATATAACTGCCTGTTAAGGGGGATGCTGTAAGAAATCCCTTCAGTGAGAACCTGGGGCCTCAAATCCCTGGATGAAGAGTTTGAAGGATGGTTAGCTCTCGTGTCCCCAATGAGCTCAACTGTTGAGGCAAAACACGGGAAGAGAGGCAGTCCCAAAGGGACACCAAATGGTGTACATGAGTCATTAGCTATTATCATTTTGTTTTCTTAGCACTGCACCTTTCCATTTCTAAGGTGTGCGCACGTGTAGAGACACATGCCACTCCATCAGCAGTGCTGAGGCAGTTTGTTACAGGGGAGTATATGCTGGGATCCTTTCTGGAGATACATCTTCCCTTTTGAGGTCCAGTCCTAATAACTTCCATTCACACAATATAGTCCCGTGGCCTTCAAGACAACAGTCTTTGCTGTGATTACATGCAAGACTGTTCTTGCAGAAATGGATGGTTTGGGTTTGTTTTATCTTAATTCCAGATTATAAATTCCACTCAGAGAACAACAACAAAAAACAACAGAAATGCAAGCTGTTTGCTCTTTTTGAATAGAAAACATAGGACACGTTCCAAACCACATTTAGATTTAAACCTCAGAATGAACACCTTGAATTGCAGCCAGAAAAGATCTTGGTCTTGAAGCTGAAAGTCCTAAGTTTTTGAAGTCAATAAATCAGCCATGACAAGCCTGAACTAGCTATGGTTTATTATAAAATCAGGCTTGATTATCTGCTTGAGGTAATTAGACAGACCAGAACAAAGGGACACAAAGTTAAAAGGCAGCATATGTAGGAAGAACTTGAAGAGAAACTCTACATAGGCTGGTGAATAACAAGGATGGACTTGTTGTTGAGATTCCNCTAATAACGTGAAAAGACTCAATATTTATCCTAAGCAATTTACTAAAACAGTTACTCTTATAGATGTTCCTCCACAAATTCCCACTGATGCCTCCATGCAGCCTGATATCCAGGTGCAGCATTAAAAAAAGGATGATGTTGCGGCACTTACTACATTAGTGGACAGCAGCATCATGTTTGGGTACAAACATAGTAAATGTTGAGGTATTTAAAATAAAATCTTGTCACATTTCTCTCGTCTGTCCTCTTGGTTTTGGTGTATTTATTATTATTTTTAAGGAATATTTAAGCTATTTTTTGTACTGACTATCCTGGTAGATAAAGTGTTAGGACACTCCGAAATGTTGTAAAAATACTTCTACAGAGCATGCCTGAACAAAAATGTTTCCAAAATACTCCAGAAAAGGTTTCAATGATTGTTTCTGGAAAGGGCTCAGTCCTGCAAGTTCAAGTATAGTTCAAATCCCAAAATAGAGGGGTTTGATACATAGATTTGATAGAGGCAGCTCAAAATGAGGAATAACCTCAACATTGCCGTTGGTTATAATATTACATATTTAATTCTAATAAAATAAACCATTTGCAATACAATTGTATCAGAGAGAACAAAATGAGGTAGAGAAGACTATAACTGGTCCTCTCCATACACTGCAGTCTGGACATTTCTCTTCCAAAACACAGCTCATGCTGCCGCCCCTGTATAAAAGGTTACAACAAGCACATCTGCTCCTTCTCCCACTGAGCGGTCTCCCATAATGCTAGCAAAGATCTTTCCTATCCTCTCACTTCCCTTCTACGATCCTTGTCTACAAAATTACAGCAGCACAGTCAAAGAGGAAGAGCAGGTAGAAATTGTCTGCCTGTTTCTAATTTGTGCAATAGTTTGCCTCTTTCTCACTGCCTGACTCTGACTATCAGATAAAGGAGTTAAACTGCTTTTTCACTTACCACCATAATGCTGCGGTGTCAAGGTACCTTATACGTACCACACAATAAGCAGCCAGCTTCGTAATCACTGCTGCTTTCCATGCCAATCAGTATTATCCCATTGTTTCAATGCAATCCCTTACCTACCTGGTTTATCTAAGTGAAAGAAAACAGACTGCACAATTTGCACCAGGACTGACTTGTTAGTGCTCAGACAGTGTTTAACTTATTGGAGCTATCCATCTGAAAGCCTGTCTTGAATATAAATGACAAATAATTACACTGGTCAGGAGGAGGACATTATTTGTAAAGGAAAATCACCTAGAGTAAAAGAAACTGTTTTTAAGAAAAAAAAATCTGGAAGAGGAATGTGCACATACATGAACAACAGATAAAGTTGTCCCTGTTATGTGAACAGACACAGTAAATTCCTGAATACAAAGCAACAGAATATCTCTAACATTTAGGCAGAACACAATGTAAATATATGCTGGAAAGTCTTACAGCGTATTTTATGTGTTAAGTTTAATTATCTTTCACCTCCACATCCACTAACAGAACCACTCTGGTGACCAGCTGCTTCCCATTACAGAGGCATTACTCAGTGCTGGTGATGTCACACACATCATTTGTCACCACTGGAGCATGGGAAGGTGCAGTAAATCCACAGCTGATCTGAACCAAGTCAACATTAGTGGAGTATTATGTTACAAGCTCCCTTGCTTGCTCAGGGGTTAGGCTTGCTGAAGCCTAACTGGCTTCAACGCAGACCATCAAAAGACATTTCTCCATGCTGAACGCCTCTGTTGATATTTCACAGACAGAGTCCTGCAGCAATGTGGATATGCATGTTTACGTGGTTTCTGAGACCTAATTCTTTTGCTCCTCCCAAAGAAAAGAGCATTTGAAGGACAGATGGAAGAAAGGAAAGAAAACCATGTTCCCTGAGACAAAATGTAGAAAGCAAGCCCCTCCTGCTTGCTGCCCAGTGGCCAAACAATGAAAACATCAACCATGCAGGGCAAAGAGAGAGCCTGGGTAGGGAAAAACAACTGATATTACAGCCATTGATTTGGGGTGAGTTCGTTCACACTCAGGTCTTGCCCTCACAAGGAAGTGACTTCTCTGTCTGTGCCACCTTGATTTCTCCTGAGAGCACTCAGCACGTAATAAGTTAACAGTCCTGTTGGGACAGCTGTGCCATCTCCTGCAGACCATCCTCACAAGCTGTTCACATTTTTGGCTTTGGGGCTTCAGATAGCATCGCCTTCACCTTGCCACCTGACCACAGCACTGTGCTCAACAAGCTGCCTTCCAACAGCCTGCCATTAGCAAGCCTTGTTCTCCACGTAAATACATAACTTGGTATTCATACCTCGTCTTTGATTAGTTAAAATGGTCAATTCTACTCTTTCTGTTGATTTCCACCTACAATATCTCAGTTTTCCCATGAGCAAACTGTGTGAGCAAACAGAGGTTACACTGGACGCCCCGTATTGGCCACAGAGCCTTAGATCTGTCGGTAGGGAATGATGTGTGAAGGGAAAGTGCTGTAAACAAGCTGTGCTCCAGCAGAAGTGAACAGTCAATAGTAAATGGTTTCCAACAGACTCCTGGCTTACTTTCTGCTTTGGGATGCTCATAATTACTCATGGGTATTTTTGTCTAGAATAAATAAACACATGGAAAATAGTGGGAATGGAGGCCTTTCAAAGTCAGGAAAAAGATGGGCAAAACTTCTGCAGAAATGAAATATTTCCATGTTATTTCACTGGAACTTCAAATAAAAACAGACAGAATATATTTTTTTTGGTGCTTAGAAAAAATAACAATTAACAATAGCTAGGGATTAAAAAAAACCAAATTATGCAAACAACATAGCACACATCATAAATTATGAGATTGCGAGACTTTGAGAGAATTAATAAGAGTTTTTCCAAATAGTAATCAGTCTGTTTTCCTGAACTGTTAACTGGTTAAGGGCAAAAGTATAGCAACAGATTCCAGAATCCAAAAAAAAACCCCAACCCTCACTCCACATACAGCACAAGTGTTGCACTCAGCATTTACCTTTACAGGCACCTGCTCACTTCCTGGGTCTTTATGTAGGACAGTCTGCCCCTCGGATGATGCTAAAAAAGCACAGTTTAAGCACCTGGCAGATTTTAATCATTACCTTCATTCTTTGCCTCAATTAAGGTCTAATATAGAGTAGGCACTTGAATGACCTAAGAGGCACACTTAACCCTGAATACTGTGCCAAAGGCACTTAGGATTTCTGCCACATTTCCTCTGGACATTGAGTACCTTTCTCATTTTTCTGTTGTAACCTGAGTGTGTTTGTTCTAGCACTTCAATGTCCCCTGGTGTGAAGTCTCCTTGAGTAACACTCACATGATAGAAGGTGTGATTAACTCTGCAGGTGCTTTTCAGGTCAATGAAAAAACCTACTTGTTACACTAATATATATTTCTTTAGAGATGCTCCCAGTGGATTTATGTATTGGGATTCCCACAGTACCTATTCTCTTTCACTCTTGCTGCTGTCCTGTGTCTTGACAATAGAAATACATAGTTTTATTTGGGTCTACTCTAATCCTTTAAAGTGTTTCACACCTTTTTAATTATTCTGATTGGTCATTCAGATAATTCAAACAGTAAATCTTTTCTCTTCCTTTTCACTGAAATGCAATGCCTCTGTAGTGAAAACAATAAAATTAAAGTATAGGAAGGAATTAGAATATAGGTAGAAGAAAATATATGGTTTTCTTCAGAATATATCTTACTACATTTCTCTTGCTCTATAGGCTTTCTTATTAATGAAACACAAAGCATAAAACATGTTTGGAAGCCATCATATCTGAGAAAAGACATCTTCTGAAGATCTTGTGACCTCAAGGGTTTTGCAAAACCTATGGAATACTCTGAAGACATATTAAGACTTCTTATTTCTTCTTTCACTCCCAATGTAAAAGCAATGCAGCATTCAAAGAAAGAGTAAATACACTGTACACTACCATGCCAACAGGCTGATGAATTTTTTCAGCAGCTACTTGTGGTTTCCACCTTACAGGGGCAGGGGAACAGTAATAAGGTGAGTGCCTTCACGAGCTGATGTCTGCTTAGAAGCTTAAATCTGGAGCGTGCTAAACTTTAGTCAATAATGATGGATGCTCAAGCATTTTTTCCTAAAAAAAAAGTTACTATCCTCAGGTCATAGTACAAGAGGATTACTTAAGGACTTTCATGGATGACCTTGCAATAAATAAATAGGGCCTCAGTATTTATTACAGAAAACTGTGTTTTGTTTGGCATGCCTTGGAAGATTCAGGTTATGTTCTCATTGGCACGCTGTTTCAGTGGCTTAGCAATGATGTGTGGAAAAAGGAAGCTTTACTATGTAATGGGACACCAGAATTAAAAGGAAGAGAGACTGCACAGATATGTATCAGTGTCTCCAGTCCTTCAAGTATTGGAAATGCTACATAAGTATAAGCATGGATTTGGCAGTGTCTTCTGGCCAGCTGATTTCTTAAAGTCTTCAGCACTGTTTACTGTACAGTCTCTCTTCAGGCAACTGCTGAATATAATCAAATATACCTTGATTTCCTACAAGATTTGATTGTTTCATTAATGTTACAAAAATAGTACCAAACCAGAACAATGAGGGATATGTTTACAACTTAGTCATAATACAATGATCTGCAGTAGACAATAATTCATTGAGCATGCCTCATCTGTTTTATGGTAGAAAGCCAGTGAAGCTTAATGGACTTTTCCACAGCTGAAGCAGACAGGTGAAGGAATTCTCAAGCCTCAGACCACCCTTTTTTTTTTTTTTCTCAAATCCTTGGGTATTCTCCTCTCCAATGCATGGGAATCAGTTATCTCTTGAGCCATGGAAGTGAGGAGAAGAAGGAAATGCCATCATGATAGTCCTCCTTGTGATACGTCCATCACACAGAAAATTGCTTGGGACTAATTGTTAGAGTTTAATTAAAATCTTCATTTTCAAGAAAAAGACAATCTGAATAATATGTTTCCATAGACCTGAAGGTCTTGTGCTAATAAAATTATGAGAGGGATACTTAACCTCTTAACCTCATGTTTTGGCATTTAAGAGTCTCTAGACTGATATTCTCCCCCTCCTTCCTTTTTTTTTTTTTTTTTGTTATCAAAAACTACTTCTGGATTTCAGGATTGCAAATACTTAATTGTCACAGGTACTGCTTCCATAAGTGAAGTGTGAAGTTTTGCTGAGTTATAACTTGATTTGGAAATACAGTTTCTAGTTTGGGGAATCCTGCTCCAGGTATAAATGATCAAGAGAAGAGCCTATTGGAGGGAAGAGCACTTCTGTGCTGACTTGCCTTTTACATCTCCCTGTGTCAACACTGTCAAAAGCACAATCCTGAACGAGGTGATCTGATTGAAGCTGACAGTTCCTATGTTCCACTGAAATCAGGTCAAAAGACAAGTGTGTGAGGAAAGAAATGACAAATGGAAAAACAGAAAGGTTGATGTAAGTGTCTAATATTTCACAACCTCCAGTGTCTAAAAAACATATGCCTGAGGCCACAAAAATGGTATATAGCTTTCCTCTACTTTTTGGTAACCAAGATGCTAGGCTTCAAAGCTTACTAGTTTCTGATTTCACTAGTATTTTGTAGAATTGGTCCAAGTCTATCTTCAGCAAAAATAATACTAGAGGCCACTGAAAATTTAATATCCTGAGGCTGAGGCATGTTGGCTGGACTGACATGGATGAACTTGCCTTAATAATTACCCATAAATAAGTAGAAGGTATCAGTTTTCAGGCATACTCCTGACTTGCAGGCAGATGTATAATTTTTATCTTCGATGTCTGTACTTGAGATTTGTTATTTCTTTTCTGCAAGAGTACAAATAAGCACCACAAAGCACAATCTTAAGCAAGTCTAGATTAATTACAACTTATGTACCATGCATTTGCACTGGTGAACTTTTTAATATATATAGAATCATAGAATCATAGAATGGTTCAGGTTGGAAGGGACCTTAGAGATCATCTTGGTCCAACCCCCCTGCCATGGGCAAGGACACCTCCCACTAGACCAGGTTGCCCAAAGCCCCATCCAGCCTGGCTTTGAATACTTCCAGGGAGGGGGCGTCAACGACTTCTCTGGGCAACCTGTTCCAGTGTCTCACCACCCTCACAGTGAAGAATTTCTTCCTTATNAGGATGTGGTTGGCCTTCTGGGCTGCAAGCGCACACTGCCGGCTCATGTTGAGTTTCTCATCAACACACACCCCCAACTCCCTCTCCTCAGGGCTACTCTCAAGCCATTCTCCGCCCAATCATTTGACTAACAGTCTCCGCCATATCATTTTGACTAACAAATCTTTCGGTCATCTAAGTCATTCTGGAGGAAAGCAATTCAAAATTGCTTCATGTTTTTCAGGGTAATGGCTCATTAGTGTAAGGAGAACCAAACTGAACTGGAGACGTAAATTATATTTCTGGCAGGATGTCATCCTTTAGAATACAGGTGACCTGATGCCATTTGCTGAAACAAAAAAGAACATAAGGACACTAAATTCAGCAATGATAGAATTGCTTTTAAAAAGTCTTGATGTAAAAGCAAAATAAAACATTTTCAGCTGGCCACAGGTCACAAAGCTTTTCTGCTATTCCTAAAATGTAACAGAACAACAAACTTAAACACAGTTGAAAGATGTGCTTGAATCAGAGCTGCTGAGAGCACAAGGAAGATTCAGATCTCAATAACATGGAGTACGAACTATCCTTCCCCTCTCACCTGGACATATTCTCAAAGTGTCAAAGCACAGAAAGCTGCAATTTCAAGGCCTGGATAATTCAAAAGCAGTTTAGCAAATTTTCTTCAACCTTTCCAAAAAATTCTTACCTTTGGGCTGAGACCAAGAAATTTCAGTCCAAAAGGCAATTTTTTGGAAAAAATTATAACCTGCTGAAAGAGGAGGTTTAGAACGAAAGTACTTTTCAGCCAAGGCTATTCCACATCAATCTTTAACACTTTAACTAACGCATTATTAAACTACAGTTTAACATGTCTGTGTAGTGTATAAATGTATATATTAGTGTATATGTAATGCAGTAGCTAAATATTATGGAAGAAGGTGAGCTTTCTGAAAAACAAGAAGTGTAAGCAGGCTGTATGTAGCAATAGAAGAGATATTATACACCTATTAACAAGAATCTGTCTATACAAATGAAAGGCTCTGACATTTGTTCAGATCAAAAATCCAGATCTACCGTTCTGGGAGATAAGGAATTAAATAGAGTACAGATATCGTCTAAACTGATATTAAAAGGTTACTAGTGCTTAAAATTGATTAGTTACCCAGAACAGACAGCCTACATTGCAGACTGCGAGACGAGTATCGGCCAGATGTTGCAGAAGCTTTAGTAGGCATTTTAACAAATTCTTAGGCTAGGCAGGAGCTTCACAGCTTGCAAAGTGGCTAGCATAACTGTGTTATAAGGCAGGCATCCCAGCACATTACACAGCTGCAAAATCAACATCAGTTGAATAAAAACAGCAGAAACCCGTAAACAGACTTAGTAGATCATGTGGCCTTCATACCTAAGGGAGGAAAAATGCACTGCCATTTAGGAATTAGGAACCAGTAAGTTTGGAGGAAAAAAGGCTGTGAATGAATAAGTACTTTGGAAACTGAAATATCACAGAACTAAGAGATATGTCAGGGTGTAGATGAGTACAACACACTGAATTTCAGACTATGGAAGGTTATAAAAGCATGCACAGGAAAAATCACACTCTCTCCAGGATCGTTTTAAACTATGTGCTGCATTCCTAGCTGTCACCAAGGCAGGAAAATAAAATAATAAAATAAAAATATTTATTTTTAAAGGCAAACAAAAAGTTAGTGCTGGGACATGGGTGCTTCATTTTCATCTCTGAGAAATGTCATAGATGACAGTAAAAAAAGTAAAAATATGTGGCTGCTGAGGGAGATTATTTCATTGCTAGGATTAATAACAAAAAAATGAAAAAAGTTAGAAAGGGCGAAGGACTGGTTAGATATTTAGTCTAACAGTATGATGAAAACTTGCTGAATGTAGATATAGTACATGTATTTATAAATATATCATAGCAAATAAGTCTGTAAGTCTTTTCATGGTAAATTGTGGTGAAAATTATGGATTTGCCATGATGAAAATGTGTCAAAAACTTATGAATCATAAGAAAATATAATGAAGTGTCAAAGCACCTATTTACCTTGAAAAATACAAGAGAGTCTCAAAGAAAGGAAAGGAAAGGGAAAGGAAAGGGAAAGAACAAAAAAAAGAAAAGAAGTTATTCTACACCTGCGAATAAAGGAGGCAGCATTTCAGCAATTAATATTTATTACTTTATTACTTATGGCACCTTTCATACATTAAAAATGCTGAACAAACACCAACTGACCTGTACAACACTCCTACAATACGTCATACACATAATTATGGAAATTACAGGAGGGAGCTGGCAATGAAATAAAATCCATGAGATACTCCCTTGTGGGGAAAAGCACTGCACAGGAGATGAGGCTGCCCTGTAGGGATTGCACAGTGCACCTGAGGACACAACTTACCCCAAAACTGGGGAGACAGAGGGAGAGGGGAAGACAAAAAGGTTGGCAAAACTCCATGGGATATGCATCTGAGATGCTTGTAAATCAACACAGAGAAACTAATTTTGACATTTGGACATTTTCAGGTAATTACATTCAAGTTGCATGCAGCACACATGCAGAACGTCAATATTAACAGGTGAATCTGTTCATAAGGGCAGTGGGTTTATTAGGTCCTGCCCCAGTCTGGTGGGATTTCTTCTCTCCTCTCCCAGTGGTGGGACCAGATGAACAACCATGAACAACCTCAGCATCTACAGGCAAAGCCCCACCTGATAACAGGAAAAGCCATTCCCCGACAAGCCCACAGGGGATGCACACCAGAGCCAGCCAAGTCCTTGGTTCTGCTGGCAGAGGGCCTTCTGGCGTTGCAACCTGCCAGGTCCCCACCAACACTGGGCCGTCAGCCTGGGCTCTGCTGTAGGCCATAGGGCCCAGCCCAGGACAGCGCTGGGTCGAGGACCCACCACCGCTCCCTGTTGGGCAAAGGACCAGCACAGCACAGGAGGCAGGTGCTGACAGCTCTGCTTGTTGCCTTTAATCAGGAGCATGGAGTTAAGGAATCGGTTGATGGCCTCCACCGGCTAAACTCTCTGCTTGAGACTGATTCATTATAAATCAACTTTCGTACAGCTTAGTTTATCTGCCTGTAAAACAGGCAGTTCAGAGCCAGACCATCAGCTGTGAGCTGGCACAGCTCCACTCAGTTCCAAGTCCCAGAAGGGGATGTACTTGGCCAAAATAAAACACCACACATCCCTGGTGAGGCAGACAGAGCGATTTAGATCATGACCCAGCTTACCACATCCATGTCTACACAGACGGGCGCAGACATGACAGGAGACTGCTCTGATCCGCATATTGCACTGCTCTTCTTAAGCTAAAGATGCAGTTTCCAGAAGGGATCTGTCATATGTCTGGCTGGTGGCTTGAGCCTATGGGGCACCCACCTACATAAAAATCATCTTTACATCACAGGAGCAATGGGGTTTAATTAATCCCACCTAATTAAGCTTGTACTGCTTGCAATGAATTCTGATGATGTCTGGATGCGTCTATGAAACACTGCTGGTATCAAAATACTATTTTTATTGTTGTCAGAACAAGTTGATTCCCTGCAACACTCCCCCAAACTATAAGTGAAATGATAAAATCAAACAAGAACAACCTCTTGAAATTCAATTTATGGAGTCAGGCAGAAAGTAAATAAGTGCACACCTGATGGGAAAGCTTAATTTTACTAATATTAACTGAGCATATGAACTGAATGGGCTACATAATTTTCTGCCCAATTAGTGTAACTTCAAAATCTCTCTCCAGTCAGGAGGTCCCAGACCATGGTGTTCTTTGGCAGAACATCAAGACATCCTGCTTGAATGAAGAAACAGAGTTTATGTGACCTGGCCCCTGGTCTTGACCCAGCATGAGGATCGATGTCTACTTTTGCCAAAGAGTTTTGGCTTTTCCACGGAGGTTAAAATACAATATGGATTATACAGCTACTACAAGAAGAGATTGCTACGCAGTACACAATATTAATCATAGATGGTGTTTTCAGAGCATGAAAAATAAATATATCCTCAAAAATCATTCCAAATATTTTTAAAAGGATGCAAAGAATCCATGGGCTGGTACAACAGATCTCTTCAACGAAAAAAATATTACCTGTCACAAGCTGTTGTCCAGCTAGTCCTACTGGAACCATCCCCAGGTTATTCATAGCTGTGGCCCAAGCCGTCGGATCAGTGACTGACATGTTCAGTTGTGTGGTATCTATAGCTATACTTCCCAAACCATCAGCTGCTGCAGGAGAAGAAACACATCAACACGCTAGCATTTTTAACAAGAACCTTCAATGAAAATATCACAACCACTGCTTTGCTTCTTAACTATGATTCACCTTTCAGACCCTTCAGATGATACTGCTGGGTATAGTATAGTAAATCATAAAGGCATTGGAAACATTCAACAGACATAGAATGAAAAATGAATTATATGGAAAACTTTTCCACCATGAGGAAAGGTGAGAAGTTGAAAAGTCACTAACCCTTGCAGCTTTCGAGACAAAACTTGATAAAGCCCTAAGCAAATGGTCTGACCCTATAGCTGGCCCTGCTTTGAGCAGAAGGTTGGACTGGAGATCTCCTGAGATCCCTACTATCCTGAATGAATTATCCTGCAGTTCTCTGATATAATTTAACTGTATATAATCTGTGGCAAACTGTCAGAAAACTGTAAGAATCAAATGCATCTCAAAGAAAAACCTGTTTTCCATGCAATTTTATAGAGGATTTAAGAATCTGTTAGCCCCTAACTAAAGAGAAGTCAGAGAGAGTGGATTTGCTATGGGAAACATCAAGTTTTGTTCTGAAAACAAAAGAGAATTATCATTAATATGGACAAAATTGACTATGCTCAGGCTGGGGAAGGAAGAGAGAGGGTGAGATAGCTCCTGATGTCGAACCCTCAGACACAGGTGTGATTGCACATCTGTGTGTCTCCCCCATCATGGCTGAAATCAGCTCCTTCCAGCTATTTCCCTACAACTCGTGCAGACCTGAGATACTTACCGGCAGCCATTGCTTATTCACCAGTTCCTTTTGCTCCCGTTAGACTTCTTCAGCTAGGAATAATTAGCTACTGTATTAGCAGCATCTTGAGATGGGATGTCACCAAACGCAGGGCCCACACACAGCTCATTAGGCTCTGAAAGAGAAAAGACAAAATCAGCCAAGTGCCACAGCCAGGATATGGTTGCAGAATGACAAACTGCTCTGGGAAGCCACTCGAATGATGCTCCTGTCCACTTGTGCTGGGCCACCAGCCCCAGGCTCCCTTCATGCTTTTCAGCGGGGAGTTTCAGCAAACGCTCATCCTTGCCCGCTGAACAAACAGTGACACACAGGAACCTGCCAGACTGCTCGCCTCTGACTGAAAAGCCCTTCACAAATTAGGTCTTATCAGTTGCTACACAGCCTCCTCAGCATGAAGGCATCAGCTGAAAGAATGTATTTTAAGGGATGAATATATATACATATTTTTTTTAAAAAAAACTGTTAACAATTAACTGATGTTGCAAGTTTCCTGTTCTGAAACGAAAAAAAAAATACCCTACACTGACTTTCAGAAAGGAACATGCAGAGATGAAGAAATGTAAGAAAACCTAAGAGAGCTGAGGATGATGCCAGCGCATTAACTAGCGCTGTGTCTTTGTCTCACAAAGGTTAAGTAGCTCGAAGTGAAGGTGGAGCATCTGCTTCCAGCTAAAATGCTCTGCTTTCATCAGGTATCTGTCAGATCATGAATTTCACATAATGCAACGTTTTGCTGTTGCTGTTGTTTGTGAAGCTCGCCGCGTCACTGCATTGCTGATTGTAAAGGAGGCTGAAGAGAGGACGAGGTGTGACCAAAAGCTGTGAGCTGAGAGCACTCACAGCAGAAGGAGAGAACAGGGAGGCTGAGATGAACACAGACCCATGTCAGGTCTCTGTGCATTAGTTACACATAACAGTTGGCAAAACTAGGGCTGCGTTGTTTTTCTGGCTGCCCAGAAGCTTAAGGGGTCTCATCCACAGCCTTTGGTACTAGTGGGGAGACAGCCCGACCTCTGAGCAAGTTTTAGGGGGTTTCATTAATGCCAGGCAGGTGTCTCTTGGCAACTTGCTCAGCCCTGAGACACCTGTGCTGTCTTTTTAAAAAAAGTACTTGAAAGATCTTAATTATGGGGTTTCCAACATCCAAACCCCAAGAATTTATCTTTAGAAAAGAAACAATTAAAGTGATTATGCTGTATTATAGCAGAGCACCTCCCACACTATTCTTCTTTCATATGATGTGCATGAAGTACAAGCTAGAAAGTTTTATATTATAGTTGCCTGACACTGTACAAATCACTTCATAGGGACATGACGACATTAATAGCTGTAAAAGCGAAGAAAGAGTCAGGATCAGAGAATGCTGTACTTCTATTTTTCTCTGTATGTTGTAATTTCCAAATAAGCAGCATAGGCTAAAAGCATTTTGTTCAAATCTACAGTGGGTCTATTTAAAAGTCAATATTTATCAACTCTTAATATTCAAATTTGCAATTCCAATTCTTATTTGATCTCCACTATTCATTATGCAAAAGATAAAATAATTTTATGATAAAATTAGCTGCTAAATAACATCTATAAACACCAAAAAACATCGAACAGGAGTCCTCTGCAGGGAACATGATTAACTTATGTTAATCTTGGCAAGCCAGTCAAGATTTATGTCAAGTTTTAAAAACTGGGTGTCTCCTGTTCAGCTCCTTAAATTTGTACTTAGCACTTTCCACTCAGGCTATAAACTTTTGACCACAAAAATCTATTTCAAGGTTAGAGCTGGCTGAATTATTGTTTGTCAATACGATATTTCTCACACAGTACATCCCCCTTCCTCTGTATGAATCACTCGCAAATCAATCCTGATTCACAAAGACATGCTGAACAGCCCTGCTGAGGGCGGTTCATCTGCAACCCATGGATCTCATGGATCTGAGGTTGCTTCTGGCATGGCACTGAGTGCCCTGTTGCCTTTCTCTTGTGACCAGGAGCCTTGTTGTCTTGATGTAGGATAGAGCATTTCAAAACTGTGATGATGTAGTGGTGAAATACCTTGCTGTGGGCTAGTTGCGTATCCCCATAATGTGTCCCCCTGGCTGCTGGGGAGGGACTGTTGCCCCATGGTTTCAGAATGTGACCTGCAAAAGTATCTCAGACAGGTGCAGATTATTGGGATAAGGAGCAAAACATGGGTACTGGATTGTTTCTTGCTGTCTTACTGCCTTGTGAAGTGTGTGTTGGGTGACATAACAAGGTCTGCTGCCAAACTTAACACTCTCTTTCCTCAAACCCATACTGAAGCTGTATTATGTCTCACACAAATGGAAACCTGTCCATAAAGAATCAGACTCTGGAACTGACAAACACCCCTTAGCCTACCAAGAAGCAATAAGTGACTTCTTTTGCATTTGCCTTCCACCAAGTCGTCCACCTATTCCAAATTTTGGTGTATTTTCATGAATTAGGCACAAGCATTTGTTAAAGTCCTTGCAGAGGACAAGGAACATAACACTATGAATATGAGATTATTTGTGAATTGCCTATTCTACTGTGCCAACAGCTCTGCCCACCATGCCATTAAAGTCTTTGCTCAAAACACACTCTTGCAGCCCACAGTGGCTCTGGGCAGCTTTGCTTTCTCCCTGACCATCAAGGCTGCTGCTTGATCAGCAGGATCTGGATGCAGTGAAGGTTGAACCAGGGGGAAAAACACTAAAAGCACTTGAGTAGCCTAAAGTGGAACTAGTCCTATCTAACCAAGAACTGCTGCAGGCTATTTTGTCAGTGGAAGAGAGCTGAATAACAAGCATAAATGGACCTATGAACACTGAATAATTTGCAGCAAGCTGTAGGCAGAACTAATGCTACCTCCTGACTGTGAAAACTAGCTCTCTTAAAAAGAAAAATACTAATTGTGAAGATCCCTTCTACCAACAATTCACAGATGACCTTAACAGAGTGCAACATAACACGGTAAAATAATCTTATGAGAAATTCACACCTTATTTAGACTCAACATTTAGCTTTTGTTCAGAAACTTTTGAAAATTCTAATGGGGGAGGTTTCATTAATGTTTAAAATAAAATCTGCTTTGGGCAGATTTCAGCATTTCTTTGTATAGCCCAGATACTGTGCTATTATATTCTTCATGACACTGGAAACAAAACAAGCCAGAGAAACAAATAAACCAACATTCTAGGTCATATAAAGAGCAAGCAATGTGTGTGCTAAGAAATACATCTGCTACTAAAGATTCTTGCTTTCTTAAAAATAAAAGGAATCACTGTGACAGTGGTTAAACGAGCAAGAGAGTGCAAGTTTATGCAGCCATCCTGTGTAAGGTATTAATCAAGCATGTATTAATCAACACCGTCTCCCTGACATCACACCTTTAGATAGCCTTCTTGATCTATAAATCATTAGTACTCCTCTGGGCATTAATGACCTGAAGATATATGTAAAAGAAATCTGTGTTCATAAACACGTGTGCGCGGGAACAGCTTTACTCCATGGAGCAACCTGAAAAGCAAATAAAGCCGTAATTCTCATTTACAGGAGAAAATGTGTGAAGTCGTCTGGGTGCTGATAGATCTTAAGGTTTGAGGGTGGCAGGGGTATTCATATAAATTTCGCTTCTTGAGAGCTTCTGATTTACAAATTTCTAATGCAAAATACTGTAAAGTGATTCTTTGTGACACTTTTTGTGGCCTCTCTTTTTGCAGACACAACACAAGTATCTTGGATGGTGGATTGAGCGAGACATTTAGACTTTCCTCAGACAGGTTGTCAGGAAGATAAAGCACTCTCAAGCCCATACCAATGAGCACTTCTCAGTCATAGCAGTCATAGCAGATTGCACTTAGTACGCATATTTTATACCAGGCAATTAAATGCAGTTACCCAAATGAATACAGAAGTCAGTTATATATTGTGCATCAATTATCACAGGCAATGAATGCTGCGAGACAAAGAAATTAACACAACATAAAACTAATTCAATAACACAGCAGATTGCTAAGTTAAAATCCTACCCTTTAGATATCCATAACACCACAGAAAATGAATTACGACATGGAGTGAAGCTGATTAAATGCACCATGCTAACAAGGCTATGTGGAGTGCTGGGTCAGTGGCCAGCCCCAGGATGCATGGAGGAGCTTCTGTGGGCAGCTCTGACACCGATCTGCTTGGTGACCTTGAGTGATTTTGCCTCTCTGTCTCCTTTTAGAGACCACTAAATCCTTCAAGGAAAAGTCTGATGCCTTCAACCTTTTGAAACCTGGATCTACAAGCTGCAAAGACTTTGCAATGATATTGGTGCCAATTCTCAAGACAACGCACGTGGGCGGCAGCCATGTGGTAACTCGTTACATTGAGGTGAGTTTTTCAGTTCTTACAGGAACGACATATGTGAAGTGTTTGTTCACTATGATTCATAGCACAGCGGTCAGAAGGTTGGCCACACTCCACCTGACCTGACAGACCACAGGTCATTTACCAGGCCAGCTCCTGCTGTCTTCTAAAATACTTCAAGTGTTTGTACTGGATCTTCCCAGTGTTTTCATTTCTAGAGATGCTGACAGGACTCCCAATAAAGAAAGAAAAAAAAAGAAAGGAGAGACAAGGATTTGATGAGAAGCACTGTCCATGTCTTACTGACTATCTCTTGCATGAAGAAGAAAGCTGTGGGTAGTAGCAATGAACATGATGTGTTTTTACCATGGCCATCCAGCCCAGAGCACATGCAAAGAAATGTGCTCTAATGTGACTCTAAAGATGGCATTTATCCATAATGTTGCATATGCAGCATATGAAGAAGAAGCATTGTCTCATGCTCTTGTATGGCTTGTATGGATGTTAACAGCTGAAAAACCCCTCACCTAAATTCTGAACTTTAAAAGGAATTGAAGGAAAACAGTGTAACAGTCTTCAAGCAACAATTTGCAAAAAATATTTACAAATTCAATAACTAAAATCCATGAGGTACCAGAGCATTTTGGAAAACGCCTTATTTTCTGGGACGTGACCTTAACTTAGCTATCAAATGTATTCTTCAACCTTCAGCAGATCTACCGGAGAGAGGCCAGTTGCTTTCCAAGGTCTCCAGAGAGTCACCTTATTTATCTAGCTTTGTCTATCAGTCTCCCTCTCACAGAAGCCCTTTGAAGGCAAAGATTGATTTTGTAGGAATTGATGTTTTCCTTAACAGAACAGCTTTATTAGGCACAATCCAGTGGAGATAAGCAGGGACCTACCCTTAACGCCTAAATGAGAGCTCTGGTTTTGTGTTCACTTACACAGTTCTGATTTTTTGTATTGTGAATGAGTTATAACACCTATGTTCATTCCAGACCGTGCCATTAAAAAACAACATTGTCACCTTATAAGCTTAAAAAACATATGCTGTGGCATTAAAAGATTCCACTTTTCATCAAATATGCCTGTTTTTACATATTTACAAAGGAATCTCTCCACCAATTTTCACTGAAAAACAGTTAACGAGTGAATCATGGTCATACTGACAAAACTAAGACAAGTTAGAGAAAATCATAATATATTTACAGTCTCCTTTTAAATTTAACAAAGCCAATTTGCACAAAACATTTTCTGGAAGAACAGCTCGTTCAAGATGCTGCATTACTAAATCCTCTGCCCCAGCAGTTTTTGAAGATAATACACAGAAAACACAAAGGCCAGATTTCCCTCAGAAAGCAGAACACTCGGAGATTTCAGTAGTGAAAAAGTAAAACAAAAGTCTTCCAGATAAACAGGTGTGCTCTTGCAGTCCTCCTTGAAAGGTCACCCAGTAATATTTCATGCTAAATCCCAATCTTCACTGGCATTGCAGAGCAAAGTCTTAACGGGTTACAAACATACTTTCTCTTTTGTGTGTACTTTAGCAGCTGCAGTTGGAATCTACTGAAGTCTATAAATAACAGAATCTGGAAGTACATGAAGCAAAGCATTATAGAAGTCCAGCTTAGGGATAAAAAAAAGCATATGCAGTACCAAAATCATCTGGAAGAAAGAAAAGAAAGCAACTTTGCTAGCTCACAATGCAGCACAGCCATCACAAAAGTAGGTCTGATCACTCCTTGAACACAAAACGCCACTGCGAATTGGTGATTGCATCTCCATTTTTCACTCTGTCAAGATGACTTGAAAATGTGAATCACTTGCTTCCCATTTAAGAGGACAGTGACCTCCAAAATCAACTCTTATCTAACTTTTCTGCATTTTAAGAATTTCTATGTGGCAAATAAAATCTTTTAATTACTTACAACATTTTTTTAAGATTAGTCCTTGCATGATACTCTTCTACTAAAAGCCATTCACTGCTTTAGGAACATGACATCCCACATCACTGCATTTCATACAGAAGAGAAGGCACCCACAGCATGTCTTGAGCAAACAGACTTCAGCAACTTCACAGCAAGGCTGAATACTGAAACACTCCCATGTGAGGTCCTGGAATGCCTCCTTGATGCCATTATGGCACCTGGGCAGTCATTTTGTGTGTGTTATACACGCTATCTCATTGGGCTTGAGAGAACACCTACACAAATGCAACAAACATACCACACCTTCTTCCACTCTACCCTGCAATGCCCCTGACCTTGTGTTTGACTAATGCTACTTAAGGCAGGGTTTTTTTTCTAAAAAAGAAATGCAGTCAAAAGAGAGAAAAGAAAAAAGACCAAAGCAAGCTGGGATGCACTTCCAGAAAGAACATTGTAGCTTCCTGGCTAACCTGAAGTCCCTCCAATGCCACCTGCTAAAAACATGCATTTTGATGTGTAAGCCTTTTCTGTGGCATACCCCCAAGGACAGCATCATACAGTCCACCAGAGTGAGGCAGGGGAGCCTCAATGCCGAATTTTCAAACGAAAATGTTCTGCTCTCCAAGCCCCCAAAGACCAGGAGACAGCTGAGTTTCACATGGCAACATTATGTACAGAAAATCTATTTTAGGTAACTTTTTAGAAGTTTCTAAAAAGCATTCATTATCATTTCTCTTTTCCTTTACAGGCTGCATAATTGAACTCCTGTCTTCTCAGGCAGTTTCATGGAAAAAAAAATCCTTGTCAATCAAAGTATTTTCATATTTTTAAAATATGCTTTCATAATTGTACCTAATGGCAACAATAGGTGACATCTAGATGCCATTGCTTGAGTGCCTGGGGTGACCTGCAGAGCACTTTTTTACAAGGTAATGAAGCAATCAGTATTTTATGTAAGACCACCATGTATTCTCTCAGTGACAGCTGCTAAGTGAAAAACTGGAAGAGAGGTTTAGGCTTGTTTTGTTAGTTTTAATTCAAGGTTTCTGGTGATAAATTCTGCTTCTGAGAAAAACTCAGTATCTCTTCTATCAAACTATATCTGTCCCCTCTTCAAATGCTGCTATCAGCACTTAGCACATCACACTCAGGATCTTTTTTTCCAACTGTAAACTCTGAATTGGTAGTGTGCTCCCTGGTCTCATTTATCATGTATTCCTTCCATACCTCTTAGTGTGTTGCCTGTTCTTCTCCATTTACCTCACCGTTTTCCTCTTTGCTTTTTGTTGATTTTTTTGGGTTGTTTGTTTCCATCCACTGAGTTCGTGCTTCACCTTACAGCAAAGGTGCATTTCTTGCCTGACTCTGCCATGGGCCATTCCCTCATCCAAATATCTCTTCACTACCAAGAAACAGCATAGTCTGTTATACTATTCTGTCTCAGTAACAGAAGGAGGGATTCATCTCACCCAACACAGATGCCTATAACTGAACATTCCTGCTACCACCAATTCCAATGGAGAGAACTAGATGCTTCTGGTGGCCTGTTTCAGACACGTACCCTACCAGGCAATGAAACACACTTCACAGATGTGCATCTCCGTTTTTGGCTAGAAACCTACACTTTCGCTTTGAATATGACATTTGCTTGATCAGACACCAATGGGATAAGAGGAGCTGGGTCAAGCAACACTCAGTGCCAAGAGCTATGACTCTTGCTCCCATCCTTTGCCTGGCTGAGCCACAGGAGAGTAGAAATCATGAGTCAGCATGCAGTAATGATGAGACTGACTGTCCCCATATATAGACACATATGTATATTTAGAGAGAGAAGTGGCTTGCTTTCTGATTATTTTTCTGTCCATCCCCAACAAATATGCCAGCATATGACTATCAGTGTTTGACAACGGGAGCTGCCCACTCATAAACACTTCCTACTACTGTGTTGCCCTACATCTGCCTGTTCTCTGGAGAGAGCACTCATTTTGGCCCTTTTCTTCCCACTTCCAAATGAATCCTACCTCCTCAGCCCTGTTTCTTTCCCAGACACTTCACATCTTTGCTCCTTGCAGTTCCCATCTTAAAGACCAGTGTAGAGCACACACACCACTCAGGTACCAGAGTCCCCCTATTTCTGGACATCAGCCTTGATCAGGCAGCAAATGTCTTTCTTCATACTTTGTGCCATTCCTGGGGGCAGAGTAGACAGCGGTGACTACCTTTGAGTAGATGGTGACAACAGTTACACAGAGCTTCCCTCTGTCCTTCCACTTCTCCCAGCCTGGTTGTTGCGGGTAAATGAGGTGAACCGAGAAGATTTTCCACTTCTCACAGGATAGAGCAGAGCTTCCAGGCTCTTTGTGCTCCCTCATACCCACTAGCTTTCAGCAGAGGCTGAATTACATCGGAAAGTGGAACCAGGAATTTTCTGCCCATTTGCTGAAGATATGTATGGGATCATGAAGAAGTTACCGTGAGGCTGCAAACTGGAATATCACGTACTTTATCTGTGTGCGCTCCTTCACAGAACACTTGGACACTTTCTTCCCCTTCCGCTGAGGGAGGAGCAATCCCATATGTAATGCAAAATAGGATCAGAAAGAATGGCAGTGACTGTGCATCAGCTATGACTGGGTAACAAAAACTGCATTGGGACTTCTCTCTTGTAACAGGCTGCCCTGGATGGGGGCAGACGAGGCTCCAGCTGCAGATCATGCTGGATATGATGGGGCTAAAAGCCCTCCCTCCTGCCAGCTCATCCTGCTGTACTTTAGTGGCTAAAGAGCCAGTGATGCTCCCAGCCCTGTGGTCAAGGCCACCCTCCTGCCAGTTTCTGCACCTCAAGCAGCCAGGCTTTCAGCCCCTCAGAGACTCAAGATGATACTGTGACAGAAAATTAGGAATACTGATGATGACAGCATCCTCCTCTCTCCTCACGTTCACATTGTTAATAATCCTTTAACTCACCCTTTTCCAAAGTCTTATGCATTTGTTTATCTTCTCTTATTTGAATTATGAGCTCTTCAGGAGAGAGAATTTGCCTTTATCTGTGCTGGCAAAGTACAATGTAAATTTACTGCACTATATAAATATTTTCTAATAACAAGGGCAATAACAAGAATAATGTATTTACTTTACCGTAATACAGTATTTCTACGCTTCAAGATACAATCTGGAACAATTCATAGTCAACAACAAGACCAAAGGCTTGCAGAACCTTTAATTGCAAAGCGGAAGCCATGAAGTTGCTGTGTGAAACTTTAGTAAATTAGTTACTTATATTCATAAATAGCATTTGTTACTGCAGTAAAAATCACTGTAAATCGGCCCTCTGGAAAACATAAAGCAGAATGTAACCAGTGTAAACTAGTAGAGCACTGCTCAAGGTGTATTATGAGGGCCACAAATGGCCCACGAGTTACTTTTTAAACAAATGCAATGTTAATACTTTCACTGCAATATTATGAATAAAGCATTTGGCCTGAAGCTATGAAAGCTGCAAATATGGTAACCGATGGCTTTGGACCTGTTTGCTTATATTGACATCCAGGAAACTTCTGCACCGTGCTCGCCTGGGACCAAGTCTTTACTTCAGCTCTTGAACGTGCAGGGCACACAGCCATTGCAGCCAGGGGACAACGGGGTGAAGGGGCTCCCCCAGCACAGCTGCGTGGCCACTACATGGCAGCCTCCCTGCAGTAGCACTGAGCCCTCATGGCACACACAGGACACACCAGGGGCAGCGTCCATGTCTTTCCAGCACCGTCTCTGCACGTGTGGTTTGTTTGGTTTTCTTTTAAGCTGCAAGGTGTCAAATTAATCAAATCATTGTGATGATGGAGAAGATTAAACCAACAGCAATATGAACTGCCCTTGTTTGTCCAGGTGAAACAACGGGAGGTGCAAAGCAGAGGAATGCAGAGACAAAACACAGACCTTTGAATTTACAGTCTAGATAGACAATGTTTTGTGAGACCAGTGTATTTCTGTCTGAAATACATGGTTTAATTTAGGAGTGCCTGGGTGACACTAGTGGCCTCTGACATATAAGTAGTCAGGTGAAATGACCTCTGTTTACCTTCTTGCCTGAAGCTCAGAGCAACAGCAAGTAGAGTAGTTTGAATGGGTCCCATTTATTATTCTTTTAATTGCCTGCTAGTAATTCTTTCAGCAGGAAAGACTAATAACCCCCTTCTATCTCCACATATCTTCCAAAAAACCTGAAATTGAAGTTCAACTGAAACAAATAAGGGGTGTTCTGTCCTTCAGAAATATAAAAGCAACTGGATGGGGATCCAGGATATTCCTATTCCTCATACAGCTCTGCAATAGACCTTGGGCAAGTCATTTAAACTGTCTGTGCCTTGACTTCCCACCCATGAAATGTTGTGATAATACTTTCTTTACCCTGCACTTTATTAACCTTGCCTAGTCGGGCTGTTCTCTTCTTACGGGGTATGTCCAGCATCACAGGACCATGACCTGTGCCTGCAGATAACATGGGATTGGTTGAGGAATATTATTTCCCAGGAGAAATTAGACCAAAGCAGAGTAGAGCAAACAAAAAAAAGACAATGATCATAATTTTTTATGGAATCACTGTCTATCTGAATGTGGAGAAAATGACAAGTTTCCTTTAAAAGGACTTGCAATGAAATTCACACTCTGTCAGGTGTAAATTACAGCCTGTATCTCATCTTGTTCTATCTACAGCTCCTTTCTTAGTCATGCACAGCAGCAGTGCACAAAAATATTTCCTGCGTATGATCAAGCAAGTATGGGCACAGAAGATGCAAACAAAATAGGAGACTTTAAAAAAATTGTTTACTGGTATCTTAAAAGAAAACTGCAAGTTTGTAATCATGCTATTTCTCAAGCAGAAAACCGATTTATAGTAAAGATGCTTAGGAACACAGTTCAAATAAATCTATACAAACATTTTCTTGAAGAAGTTAAAAGAGAACAAAAGTAGCTAAAAAGAAATGAAAAAAAAATATATCCCAGGAAAATTACTATATTCTGTAATCACAGATATAGTAGATCACTTAAATTAAATCCTTATCATAATAGAGCTGCTCAGTGGAATAGGATAGGAGATACACTTTTCATGTTTTTTCCCACTGTTTTTACATGAGACCTGATTGCCTACACTTTATAACGTCTAATAGGTAAATGCAGGCAAATATCTATACACCATACTAAACTCTGCAGAAACTCAGTTTCATCTATGCTCCTCTTCAAAGTGGTGAACTCCTCCCCCAGTCCCATTGGTTAGTGACATTGGAAGGTACATCAGTGACACACAGTAAAGCATCACCACGTTCGGGAAGAGTCACCAGATGGAGCTGTAGCACACTGCTGTGTCAGTGCCTATTTCAGGGTACAAACAAGGTTTCAGCCTTGGTAGAAATGCAAAGCTGTTCATTGGTAAAAATGCAATGTTGTTGCTCCTCTTTAGAACAACAGAGGTTAGCATCAAGGGACCAACATATTCCATTTAATTACGTGTCCAGGAATGCCTGAGCTAGGAGACTCTCTTTAAGTTGGCATTTTCCCCTTTCTCAGGAATAGTTTTTTAAAAAGTCTTAATTGTTAAGTGATCTATACACAGATTACCAGTTTCTGAAGTGTTGATGTCCGTCACACCTCAGAGCAGAAGCAACAATTTTCAGTATGTTTATTAAAGCTCTTCCTTGGGCCACTCAAGTTAAAATTTTTCTTGATAAATGCATGAATAAAACTTAGTCATGTGGTTTCTCAGTGACTGAAGGGATGTCATATCAGCTATAAGTAACTACAGGTTCTCTGAAGAACATGCAGATAAGGTGCTGGATTTTTCTTTTGTCCTTGACCTTGCACTTTCCAGGATAAAGTGATGAAGCTCTCACCCTTGGCTTCCTACTAATCAACATTTGGGCCAGTAAATTAGTCTTAGTTGGGGACCATGCATGTTTCTAAGGGGGCTTTATTAGTGGAAAGATTCATACTCCATCTCATCTCAGTTATACTGAGATTCATGTATGCAGATCCATCACTGAGAATGGCCTGGCCTCTGTTATCATTAATTGAAGCGTATTAAGAGACTTGGCAGAAAAAAAATATCCAAATTTGAAATGTCAAGAGACAGATCCATCTAGTTTCACATCCTGTTGTTATAATATACCTTAATTACAGTTAATTAGGAGATATTGTTCCTGGTGGAAGAGCATCTGAGGCAGCTTTTGTGGGTGATTAAACACTGAACAGAATCGGATGCATTTGTTGAATGCAGGATCTGTTTATTATGAGTGTACAACTCTATCTAGAGTATCATTCCTGTTGCATTGCAAAACAAAAGAAAGTCACAGACCAAAAATATTTCCCTTGCCTCATCATGCTTTAAAATTCCCAGCCGTCTTCTTAAATTTTTCTGCTGCTGGCCCCTTAGGACTCTAGAGCATGATTTAAGCCCCACTGAAGTCAATCAGAGACTTCTCAGCTGGCTTCAGCTGAGCCACATCAGATCCTAAATGAACAGCAGGTAGGGGATAGGGCTGAGGGAAAGCAATTGCTGCATGGATGGACTTCTGAGGAAAGACAATGTGGTTGGACACAATGTCAGTGAGGGTTCTGAGGCCATTTGTGAAAGAACAATCTTTGATTTGTTGGAGGAGTGTGATTAGCTGGAATCTTTTCCTCGTACGATGTAAGATGCAAGAAGTGGAAACCCAGACTGAATCCATGAGCTCAACTTCTGCTAGCATCAATAAGGTTTCTGCATGCTCATCGATCTATGACTATATATGACCCTGAAATATGTTTTGCTAGGCTGTCTGAGATCATTGCTCATGCTTGGAATAGAAATGACGGAATTGGATTTATCACTGAAAAGTAAGCAGCGCATGTCTTCTGCCTGAAAAATAACCATTTAACATATGTGAAGTAATCTTTTTTTCTCACTTAAAAAAGAGTAATGTTATTGAC
Source organism: Penelope pileata (assembly GCA_013396635.1). NCBI lineage: Eukaryota > Metazoa > Chordata > Aves > Galliformes > Cracidae > Penelope > Penelope pileata. The sequence continues at coordinate 1,288,893 of WBMW01003898.1, forward strand.
TAGATTACATATAAAAGAAAAAGTCTTCTTTGCCATAAACTCCATGCACACTGGATTCCCAAATTCTCCTTTAATCTGTACTGCAAAAATTGCAATAAATCATTTGCTATTTACTCTTTAGTGCAACTAAATGCTTTGGGCAGAGAACATTATTTAAAAAAAAAAAAGCAAAACCACTCTTTTAATGCATTTTTCCATTCCCAGTGATGGATTTTATATTTGATACCCAATCCAGCTATTTAACTACCTCTCACCACTTCTCCCATGAATTGTTTATATAGCAACTTGGCAGCATAATTTGCATATCACAGGAAAGATCCCATTACATGTTCCCAGAGGTGTGGTTTCACCAGCTTTATCACTTTCTGCCACCTATGCATATCCCTGAAGCAGAGCGTCTGGTTAATCCAGAAAGGCATTTCTTGGCTGCCAATGGTAATTAAACATTAATGGTGCAGTTAGAAAATTTTCAGTCTCTCAAAACTTATCTCTTCATTGTCTTCCATAAAATATAATATCTAAAAAGGGTATTTATCTTTTAATGCAAATTTTCCTAGCATGGGAAGATCACAGAGCATTACCTTTACTGTATTCTACTCAGCTGTCATAGGTTTGACATAAAATAATTAGACAAGGAACAAATACATAAAGAAAGTTGAAAAGAAGGAAAACTTGTAAACAGTGTAACTCAATGTACCAGAGAAGAGTTGGAGAAGACTTGGGACTGGACACTGCATTGTGCTCTCCAGGTGGCTATTTGTGACTGATGGGGATAAGGGCTCAAACTGAGGGCTACTTTCTTGGTCATGAAAAGATCATGTTTGAGTGTGCTTCCAATTATCCTCCACTCATTGCATGATGCATGAAAAAAGTGAAGGCGGCACAACTTCCACCAAGAGAACACTTCTAACAACATCAAAACATGAAACCACGGGGGAGCACGGGACGGAAATTAAAGGGAAGCAAGATCCACATACACACCACAGAAAAACACCAGTAAATTTCTCTGCAAAAAGCATTGCTGATTCCAGACATCTTCCCTATAAGCAGACTTGTGCCTTCAAATAGAGCCAACCAACACATATTTGGGAAAAACAAACACTGCAGGTACCAAATACTGCTATCTTTGACTGTCCCTGTGCAAATCCATCTTGCAGTGAAAGACTATACCCAGGAAATTTCAGAAATGCAGACTTAGTTCAGGTGAAATTCGAAGTCTGAGGTGTAGTGTAGACTTACTACCAAAACCAGCCTCCTCAGAAAGTACCCCAAGACAACAGGAGTAACACCCATCAATAACTGCCCCTGTGCCTTCCTGCCTAGCAATCTGACAGACCCACAGAATCCCTAATGCCATGGAAGGCTGGAAAATAGAAGAGGGGTTGATGCACTGACAAAACTAAGGGGGTATTGAGTCAGCAGCCTTTGAGTCACAAAGTCAACCTCAGTGCACAGTGATTGAGACTTGTTATCCTCCCACAGCCTGAGACCGTGTTATACCATGCAATCACTGGCAGTCACAGTGACAGAGCAAAAGGCAGATTAAGCACAGCTGTCCCCTCAGGTCCAGGGACAGCCTGATCAGCAGTCAGGAAAGCCGGAGCTGCTCCTGCCTGTTTAAAAGAGCATTTTCAGATTTTGAGCTTGTCAGCGTGATCCTTTTTGAACATATTATGTTTACAGACATGCCACCCTGACTTTTTGTTTTAGTAGTACAAAAAAGAAAAAAAAAAACCACAAGAGGTAAGGTTATAAAATCAAATATGATGTTTTCTGCATTCAAAAGAAGAACTGCTCCCACGGAGACCTGGAAGCTCAAAAAGCTGCAGTGCTGTGCCAGTACACAAAAACCAAAAGATGGAACTGACCTGGGCTTCATGGTTCAAGCGTGCAGTGGCAGGGATCCCGGTACTACTTCCAAATTCAACACTCGAATAAACACAGTTGTAGTTTCCTGAAGTGGATGCTTTTAATGCAATCTGAAAAGGGTGAGAGAGAGGGCATGCTCCTGAAGCCTATATTTCTTAGGTAGAAATAACTCCGCCTGGAGAAAGCCAGCTTGTGACTGCTTGCTATTAAGACTGCACGGTGGAGAGGGAGCGTCTCTGAGTTCACATACTTAACGCTCAGTGGTGTGTTGGCAGAGTGGCAGGACATAAACAGCAGCGAGGAGGGGTTAACCAGAGACCTGCTGGCTTAAACATAATGCCTGGGAGCAGAAGTAGGAGGGCTGTGAGGCCAGGTGCTGTGCAGTTGTTTCTAACACGGAGACTGGCCACAGAGCTACCAGGCACAACAATGCCTGTCACAACCTGTACCCTTTCCCATTTTCCTCTAACCCAAACGGAGGCTGTGCACTTCATGTCAGCCTTTCTGAACCAATCTAGAACACTCTCCTACTCCCCGAATACCACCTGTAAGCAGAAGGAGAGGACAGGGAGATGAAATAAGCCCCTCATGCATGGCTTTCCATCAGAATGCCTAAAACCCCTCAATTTTACTACAAGAGAATGCATTCTCCAAATTATTTCCCAAGACTCCTGGAGAAATACCACTGTCTGCTGTAACTGCACTATGGCACATTAGCGCAGAAGGTTGGAGAGTCTCAAGTAAAAATGTCTCAGACTGAATCTGATCTGAGATGGTAGAAAACTCCTTTGCCCCGTGTCTGCCAACCAAGTTGTCACCACTTCTCCAATCAATTTCCCATTTCTTCCCAATTGCCATGTCAGGCAGGACAGAGAAGTGCTGCTTGAGGAGGAGGCAGAGGGGGCATGGAGCAGAGCACAAGCGACCACGTCCGGATGTGACAGCTTGAGAGCAGGGATGGCAGCTCACCATCACGTCTGGAGATGTACAGAGGAAGAAGGAGTAAAGCCAACCTTTGCAAGAGCAGGTTCAGCTGCAAGATGTAAAAAGATACAGCAGACATTTTCCAGAAGATTTGTCACAAGTGCTGACATTGGCAGAAAACAGATGTGGGGGGGGAGGAACATTTTGCTAGCAATCCTTTCAGTAACTTTTCTCAGAGAAAGAACCGGGGTGCTGCCACCCCTAGGCCCACTCTGTAACAGAATTACTGGAGAACATTACTGGGGAAACACCCGTCATAATGGGGAATCATAATATAAAGCATAATGTATTGTTGCAGTCACATACATTTGTTGTGTGCAGAGTATTCATAGATGCTAACCCAAGCAATTTCGTAACTCTAGATATTTATTCTATGCTTGTAAAATAAAATAGCATTTTTCATCCCATCTTGACTGGAAGAGAGAATACATTTAGGTTATAAATTGTTTAGAATTACTTGCTAATGCTATTGGATTTTCTGTATCTGCTTGTAGAAGGGACAGGAGGGAGATAGATAATGCTTCACATGTAAAATCACAGAGAAGAAAACCAGAAAGAAAGCTTTGTTTTCAACATGTTTAAATTGTTCAAATGACAGGAATTGGTTGCCTTGGAAGCAGATCTGCAGCTGAACGAAACCTTTCACCTGTCCAACGTATGAAATATTTATTATCCAAAGGTGACTGGAGATTGAATAAAGCCAGACGTAGAATGTAGAAAGCAGATCCTGGCTCATCACCTCCATGAATTTCGCAGGTCCTCTGGCAGCCAAATTAGATTTGGCCACAGAGGGAGGGAAGTGGGCTCAATCACAATACTGTCTGGAAGGAGAAATACACCAAGGGGAAGTAACATCTTAACTTTGTATTCAGTTCAGTGGGGTTTGTGAAGCAAAATGCTGATGCTCCTCCTATACCCTGCTTAGTAAGACTGCAACTGTTATAGTGTTCAATTAGGGAGGAAAGCTCACTCTCTCCTTAGATAATTACTTTTCCAATTAATTATTCCCGGCCACTTGTTTTCTTGTTTCCCCATAACATTTGCCCAGCGGTTTTGTCCTGTAGAAGCTGTTTTTTTTTTTTTTTCCCTTTTTCCCTTTCTCTTTTGTGTGGGTTGGAATTAATTTATTATAGGGCTGAAACTTGGCAGAGATCCAGACACAACAATCTGAAAGATGTTCATACTAAAATTCAACGATGGGATTCCTGGTTTACTTTATCTCAGAGCCTCCCTGAAAATTTGGTCTTACGAAATGGAGCACAGTTGATGCACAGGTGGGTACATAATCCAGTTTGCTTTATTTTTCAGGAAAAAAGATTTTTGACATTTCATTTGCTGCAGACATAACCCTGACTATGAACAAAAGCCAGAGCCATTATTTAAGATAGGGACGTGGGTTTTTTTTGCATAGATGCTTTCAGCATAGAATCACACTTTACAAGAACCTTGACATTTTTGCCCTTTATTGTATTTCTTTTTTTTCTCAGAAAATCCAGATTTCCAAGCCCTTTGGTGTCCTTACTATGGCTAGAAATGTTTTATGTTTGCATTCAAGAGGTGTTGAAATTGTCTAATTAAGCTAAGAAGTAAAAATATAGATTGAAGTCCAAGGTCATCATCTCCTGAATTCTACTGCAATAAAGTACAATATTTGTGCTAACTCAGTATGTATGTGTATGCATGTGTAAAGTGACTGAAAAGTTGCAGAGAGTTAGCATACAACACCAAAATAGGATAGCTCCTTTCGCTTCGTGCTGCTTCCTTATCACACTCCACTTGGCAATTTCACGAAGATTTTAGCAGTAAATATTGGAGCAGATAAGATCACTCACAGGCAGGGCTGCAGGCTCCTGGGTGCTGCACAGAATTGATCCTGCACTCACAATTAGGATAGAAGCGAGGTATGAACAAGATGGGGAGGGGAGGAAGAGGAGGACAAGAAGAAGCAACAAGGTTCCTGAACGATGCTGTTGTGCAAACCACACCAATGCAGCCAGAAACTGCCACATGCACTGCTGGAAAACAGGGATTCCTGCCTTCACAGTGTTTACACGATAGACTTTAAAATATTAACTGATCCTCTGCTGCAGCTATGCTGCGCTGGCAGCAGTCCTGTGCCTGCATGGGGTGCGCCTCTGCTCCCAGGCAGTGGCACTGCTCGATTCCCAGCCCTTGTGCCGAGCTGCTCTGTGCTCTGCTTCATTTTCAGTGCTCCTCTGCAAATTACTTCCTCCGCGTCTGGTACAGTCACTTCGCCCTCTCGCAGAGCGCTGTGCTTACACATTCCCAACAAGTTTGCCAGAGAGAGGTTTCTAGGCTCCAAGTGCACCAAGAAGTCCAGAACGTGCCTTCTTCCCTGCCTTCCCATATGCCTGGAGGACCCCCCCTCCTTTCCCACCGTGGTACATCAAGTACCTTCCCTTTCTTTCCGAAAGCTGAGAATCCATCTGTTCGGCAAAGCGCTCCATCTGTAACGGCGACGAGTCCAGTGATGTGCTGCCAACATTTCAACAAAGGGCTCCTCTGCACCCGGCCCCCCGAGTCTGCAGCACAGCCCACGCCCCCGGGTGGGATGCTCGCAGACGGGAGGCGTGCAGGGCTGGCAAGCTCCATTCATTCGGTTTTCCCATTCCAACAAAATGGTTTCCCATACCCGAGGAAAGAGGCAGAAGCACTTGGCAAATGCGTTTCTGTTACATGCCTCCTACCAGAAATAGTCATTCTTGGGTCTAGAAAGAAAAAATACCCATCCATGTTGTTGAGAGAATTGTAGAGTGCTCACCTGGAAAAAATAGAAGGGATGAAGACGGTAAGGAGGGATTTGGATCCCTTTCAGGGACCGCTGGAGACTGTATCTGTGTCAAGCAAATTAAGAAAAAGGTCCTGCTTACAAAGAAGGAAACAATGCCAAATTTCCCTGCCAGAATGATGCCAGCGAAGGGCTGGGCTTTGCATATGGGATGGGTAAATCTAAGGACGACTGTTCAGAAGACAAGGGTACAGCACTGTTGCCATTCTTACTTCTGTATCAGGTCCAAACATACAGTACACTGTATGAATAAATATATGTATGCATGTATCCAAGTATATATACACATGTAGACTTACATGGGTAGTAGACATAAGTTGCTTTTACAAACCTTGGCTGCTGCTTCTGCTTCACACACTATTCTGTCTCAGGCATTTTAAGCACCCAGGCTTGATAGTTTTCCATATGTGATTTAAACACAAGTTGACGCATGCAGGCCTGGATGCTTTGAATGTGTTTTGGATCATCTCCTTCTTCTGTCGTTGTTTATCAGCTGCACAGCTTTAGGTTTACAGCACGTTGCAATGGCATCTGAATGGCTGGCTCTTAAATTACATTAAACTCCCGAAGTTTTCCAAGGTGAGGGCCTAACTTATTATTTGCAATCACACTCAGCATTTTTTAAAATCATCTTAAACAAAAAATAGGACAACTCCTTTCATTGGGACACATAACCTATAACATCTCAACTCTTTCATCCTTATGTGCTTTTTAAATTGTACGTGAGAAAATCAGAGCTTGGACTCAACTGTTCAGTATATCCTTCATGAAAGCAGCTTGCATTAAGCAGCAGGTTCAGAGAAAAAAAAAGCACATTTAAACAAATCAGTTTTGTTCTTTTTGAACAATAAAGAACAAGAGATTAGCGACAGTGGTTGCTATCACATAGTTTAAATTGATAGCACTAATTTATAATACACGGGCAAATTACCATTCTAAGTAATTCTGTATTTACATGTCAGGAAGCAATTAAAAAAAATATTTTCTGTTTTGTCTACTTCAGCTGCCACGTAGACAGCAAAGCGTCAAGCCTCTCACCTAAAAACACAAACAATGCTAATGCGTCTATCCTAGAACAAGCTTTTTCAGAAACACTGATCCTTATCTAGCAAAGCACGGCAGCACATTTTGGAGCTCACTCACGTATCGCAAAACACTTTGGAGCACGTTTACGTTTAAAGCACTCATTGAACAGGCAGAGATTGAGCATGTTCTTGGCTGGCCTGCTGAACTGGATCCTGTTTTAGGCTCCCACGAGGCAACCCAAAATGCTCTGCATGGCACAGAGCTGTCTTGCACAGCCACTGGCTGCTCTGCAAGGAAGGTCTAAAAAGGTGCTCTATGAGAGAGAACAGCTGGAGCCCACATCCAAACATCAGTAGGAACTTTCCCTCCAAGCCAAGCATGACAAAGGCTTTTGAAACAAACAGGGCTGACATGGCCCAGGAAGACGAGAGCACTGCTGACACCAGACACAAGGCCAGAAATCCTACCAGCTAAATCGATAAGGCAGGACAGCATGGGTGGAATGTAAGCATCATTATTTCCTTTTTCTGAGACAATGAAATGAGGCACAGACAGAGACACTACCTGCTGAGGACCTGCTAAAGCAAAGCTATGACAGAAACTTGAAATAAATCCAGATGTGCCAAATTCTAATCTGATTACCTAACAGGCAGACCAGCATCCCTCCTCATTTAGAAATATGCATGCAAAGCATAATTAAAGTAATTTATATGTCCATCATGATTTCCAGGTAAGGAATTGCATTTTGCAAAGAATTGTCCAAGTTACTTGCCACAATGGAGGCGAGATGAACCAGTGAAGATGCTGCAGGGTGCCTGTAACTCACAAAAACATTTTCCTCTTCCAAATAGGTGTTAGTTAATTGCCTTCTCAATTTTTCTATTTTCTTCAAAATCTCTTAAAACCCCGGTAATGTGTCCAGCCCACTTAGTTTTCATTGTGGCAAAGTATCTTACTAGTTTTCTCCTTACCCTTTACACCCAAGTTATTGCATGGCACAGAAAGACAGTTCATTTTCCCAAGCTGGGTCCTTTTTAATCTGAACAGCTCTCATCTTCTGAAAAGCATGCAAACAGGAATGCAATGTCACATACAGAAAGCCATCCCGCCTTTCCTTTTGGAATGAAAACCCCTTGCTCTCACTCATACATGAGTGAGCACGAACAGAAAACCACCAGCCCTGACTTGAAAGCAAAGGGATTGTCTTGGGTTATAGCTGTGGCAGTACGTTTGCGAGTGGGATGGTTTGTATCATGCCATGACCTCGAAACATTCTCGATTTTCAGTCTTGTGAGGAGACATCCATCATCTATGCAAAGCTGGAAGTCACACGACTCGATGCCAGCTGAGTTGTGTTCCTTCTAGCACTCAAGCCTCAATTCCCCCCCTCTAATTGTGCCTGAAGCTGGCCACTTTTGAGCATCATTGTGCTATGTCCCCTTGAACCTCCTTGTGTTCTTCTCTCCATGGGTGCTACAGCCCTTCACAGGGCTGAAACCTGCTGACCTAGCTATGAGTTTCCGCTGAGGCCCCACTGCAATATCTCCCTTTGAAACACTGAGAAGGGAAGATGATGTCCAAATATGTGAGTAGAAGCATCTTGTACTAAAACCCTGTGGGGATCTTGCTGGTATGTTCCCTTAAGCTGATCAGAAGTCTGAAAACTTCAGAACCTAATTGCTGCAGATAGGACCAAGTCAGTAACACGAGAAATATTCTCAGTGTGAGCTCTATCAACACGAGAGTGTCAAACTCCTTCTCCCTTCCTCTCTCTGTGAAAAGATCTGTTCCCCAAAGGACGGATCTGCTTCCAAAAGCACGTTAGCCCTGAAGCTGGACATCAACACTGCATGCAATTAAAGTGCTGGCTGCAGCACTATTCCATCTCCGGCACACACCTGAAGGACTCATCAGTCTCTTTTCTTTCTTTTGTCCTTGAATATCCCATCACTCCACTTTCAGTCAAGGTTACATAAAACGTCTCCCAATAAATACACGTGTGTGTGTGTTTTTGCACATAGTAGACCAATCAACTAATTGACCAGCAAACAGCATGTTTATGCTACACCTTCAGCTTGTTGGGTACCTTGTTTTAAATAATTCTTTAGATCTTTTCTTCAGATTCCCTCAAACTTTCTTACCACTCCAACTAGCAGGAGCAGGGAGGTGATTGTCTCTCTGTACTCAGCTCTGGTGAGGCCACACCTCGAGTGCTGTGTTCAGTTTTGTGGCCCTCACTACAAGAAAGACATTGAGGCCCTGGAATGTGTCCAGAGGAGGGCAATGAAGCTGATGAGGGATCTGGAGGAGAAGTCTTATGGGGAGCGGCTGAGGGAGCTGGGATTATTCAATCTGGAGAAGAGGAGGCTCAGGGGAGACCTTATCACACTCTACAACTGCCTGAAAGGAGGCTGTGGTGAGGTGGGGGTCGGCCTCTTCTACTGAGTAACAGTGATAGGACGAGAGGGAACGGCCTCAAGTTGTGCCAGGGGAGGTTCAGGTTGGATATTAGGAAGAACTTCTCTGAAAGAGTGGTCAGGCCCTGGAACAAGCTGCCCAGGGAGGTGGTGGAGTCACCGTCGCTGGAGGTGTAGAAGGTATATCTGGATGTGGAACTGAGGGACATGGCTTAGTGGGTAATCTTGGTGGTAAGTGGACGGTTGGACTAGATGATCTTGGAGGTCTTTTTCAACCTTGATGATTCTATGATTCTAACTCTGTGCACAGCTGCTTCTTCACAAGGCAATTTTGTTGCTCAGTTAACTTTCACATTAATCAGGTGAATGTCTCTCCCCAGTATGTCTAGCAATTGCTCATTGGGTCTCCAACACTGTTGAAAAATAATTAAAAACCTGTTTCCAATAAACAAGCTATAAAGGCATTAAGAATGAAATACTGAGTAGGAAATGTATTGGAAAGCTGGGGACAAAAAATTCTGATCTGGCATAGGCAGAATTAGTTGAATATCAAATTAATTGCTAGTAGCATCAGGCAAAGAGTAAAAAGAAAGTTATAAATATTCACTTCAAATTAACAATGAATTTATTGTGGCTGAACACAAGCTCCTTTTATGTTTGCTTCCTACAAATAGTCATGCAAAGCAAACGTGAAGCTTGTACACTCTGCAGTTTGCTTCCAGAATAGGAGGTATAATTGATAGGGGATTTACACAGCTTGACAAAGCAAGGCAAGCCGGGCTCCCAAAATCCTTTGGAGCCAGCACACAAAGGTAATTAAACAAACCGGTGAAGGAACGGGCTCCCTGCACCTTTCTTAGTTAGCACCACGCACATGGATACCTAATTACAGTTTGCCAGCAACTGAGGTGATGAGAGCAATCTGCCATCAGGCAATTCAAAGAAAAAATAAACTAGATATAATACCTCCATAGCACGAACAAGAGGCAGAATTTGTCAAGTAAACGATTCACTTTGCTTTAATTGCGACACACAGAGTGAAATGGCACAGAGATATCTCAGTGACCGGATAAAATATGTCACCTTCTCCGCTCCCGGAGAACTGTGCAGTGGCACTGAGCAGATGCATCGCTTTCCACTGCCTGCATTAGAGAAGAACAACTGGAGACAATGCAATGCTCAGCTCCTGACTAAAACCCTTTTAAATCAGTCCCAGGTCAATCACCCCGTCTTCAAGTCAGCCCCTGACGGTAGAGGCAACACAGCAGTAACGAGCATTTACAATGCACTAACCTCTGTGGGCTTAGTTAAGCTAGTGGTGGTTAATCTACTGCTCCACTTAATTAAATACTGTTAAAAGTGTACTTCGAGCATCATCTCATATTTTGCTAGCACAATTACAATCTCTGACTCTCCATCTTGTGTCAATCACAAATTTGCTGTCTGGCAGCGTAATTTCTCGTTACGAAGCATATATCTCTAGCAAGCCAAGGTGTGCCAAGTGCTAGCAACCCTGCAGAGGTCAGCCTCCCTGAAAATGTGGCCCCACAAAAAGCATCCACCTCCTGAAAGCCATGATGTTGCACCCCAGGAGGAACCCCACCGTATGCAAGAGATGATATATAAAAATATTGTATACGTGCAGTCTCAGAAGGGTGTTCCAACAGAATGACCATGCTGAGGAGGAGTGTGCTGAGGAGTCACTGTCACCTTGCAATGCAGCTGGTGAACAAGCAGTGAAAAGTTTAACTCTATGGAAAAGCAACGACCAGACAACGCACAGAGGATTGTCAGATCCACAGGGTTAGGAAGCAGGGAAAAAGAGAAAAAAAACCCATCCTCATGGTAGCTGGAAAAAAAACACAAAATATAAATAAATAAGCCACCTCTGGAAAACAAGTTTCTTGTAAAACACTGGAAAGTAAAGGGAAAGTGGGACAGCCTGGCAAGGAAGCCATGGATAGAAGTGAGATTTTTATCTCAATTTTGTGTTTGAGCTTTCTTTCTACCTGACTATAAGGCTTAGCTCTGCATTGCTCTCTGCTTACTCAATATGCCAGGCAGCAGGAATTTCACAGTTGCCCAGCAAGGCTTCTACTGCTGCTGGAGCTGCTCCTATGCTCTCTGTCCTGTGCATCAAATTAGGCCTTCTCTTTTTTTCTAGGTATTGCTTTGTATCTGCTCTTCACATGTAAAGATTCTCCCTGTGGACTTTTGGATAATTCTAGCCTCAGGAAGGCACATATATATACATGTATTATTTAAACAGCTATGGTATGCACTCATATGTAAGCAAAAGCAGGTGTGCCTGCAACTCATCTGAAGTTTACTGTTCCATAACATGGAGGAAAAACATTCAAAGGGGACCTAATCCACTGTTTATGCAAATTCCTCCTGTCATAATTCTGTCTGAGTACCAACCTTCATCAATCATAACTTGGAAGTTTCTGTGAACACTGCAATTCTATGCAATGATTACTAGGAGATTAAAGCAGATAAATACCTAGTATAGCAGACAACTCTGAACAAAATAATTAGTCATTATTTTTTGCTCAACAAGCAGATAGATGAAAAGCTATTGAAAATGAAATACAATTTAAAGCAGTCCTTGTCCAATAGCAAACTGCGTGTGTAAAGCATCAACATTTTTGTCACGAAATGCTTCATGGAAGAAGACAAATTGTTCCAGTCTCAAAAACTGCAATCTTGGCTGCTTACAGTTAAACTACACAAAATGTTTTGTTAAGCCAAAGCTTTATTCCTCAAAAGCTTTATTCCACAGCCAAGTAAGCCAGTGCTCAGAAAGAAAGGGAGAGTGAAACTTAACCAGTCTGGTCACAATTATTTCATTGTCCTTTATAAGCTTAGAATGATCTGTATATGGTTCTGATAAACAGCTCTGCTGGCTAAGTAAATAATACTGATGAATCCCATTTGGTCTTTACTGTACATTTGTCTTGCAAAAAATATGAATTTTCACAGGATTTTTTTCTTCTATCTCCCCAGGAAGGCAGAACTGTGCAAGATCCCTCACAGCTAAATAAATAAATAAATACTAGTTATAAAAACAGATGTTCCAATAGCAATCACAGGATGATGTGGTAAGCAGAAATAACAGTACAGTATTCATGGTAAATTAGTCTGCTTCTGTGCTACTTTCTTCTTAATTTTTCACAGAAAGGCATAAACATTTATTCAGTTGGCTCTAGCCTTAGAAAAAACAGAGGCTTTCTTTGCAGGTTAATGCTTTTGACCATCATTTATTTCCCAGGATATTTTGTATTTAACAGAGTTATTACTGGAGTGTCCCTCATGAATGTAATCCAGCTGAATCTACTGAATTAAGGATGCTTCAGCTTTTCTTTTTTTTCCTCTTCATCAGGCATGTTTGTCCTATTTTCAGACTTTTACTACAGAGCAAATCTATTACAGTCCATGTAAAACTCATAATGTTCACATTCTATTTGTACATTCTGCATATTCATATTCCACCTTTTGCTGTAGTATGCTATAAAACATATTACATGTTGGATAAAAGGTCCTTCTCCTAAGTTATGTGAAATACTGACTCATAAAGTTTGCTTCACCACCCTACGCTGGGCTAAAGTTATCAACCAAATGCTAAAATTTTTGGTGAACTGCTAAGAAAAGTTCACTTCATTGCTTAAAAACTTTATAAATCGTCTAGCCTGAAGTTTAAAAATATTTCAAGTGAAAATGTATACCTTTATAATTTGAAAATTAAAACTGGAATATTTCACTAGAAATAGTTAAAACTTTGTTATATTTCAAACAGCATCACTTTTGATTGTCAGCTTTTGAAAGGAGATCTGTAAAAAGTCTTGGCTTTAAGAGATTTGCCAAAAAAAATTTTCTGCGGCTTAAGGCATGCTGTGCAAAAGACATCTCCACAAACATACAGATCAATAGAAGAAGCAAGAAGAGATGCTTATACTTATATGGGAAAGCAGATCTCTCTGTGGAAATACTATTACTTATTGGACTTGAGCTTATTTTCAGTGTGAATGAATGCAGGCATGTTTTAATATTCCAAGCAATGACAGAATACTTCTATTTGCTTTGTCCACAAAAAAAAAAAAAAAAAAGAGAACACAACAGATATATATTATTCATGAAAACAGATACCTCATAAAAACAGTGGGCTTTCAACACATATTTTCAGCCTGGTATTATAAAACATATGTATAAAATGCACAGACCCAGAGAAAAGTGCACGATTCTTCAGTCCACTGAATCCTTTATTTAACAACCTTTCCATTTTTCATTTGTGTGAGCAAATGAGAGAAAAGCGAGCAGCTTCTGAAAACCCATAGAAAAGTTCAACTTTATTTAAGAGTTACGTGAAAAGAACAAAGTACATAAAATGCACAGCATTCATAGAATGCACAGAAGCACAGAACAATACTGGCTGGAAGGCACCTCTGGCAGTCCCCTGGTACAATCCCTCGCTCAAAGAGATCTGATTGCTCCAGACTACCAGATCTTGAACACCTCCAAGAAGAGAGTTCACAGCGTCTTTGCACAACATGCTCCAGCGTTTGAACACCTCACAGTAATTTGTTTTTCCCTTATAACCAGCTGGTATTTCCCATGTTGCAAGATATGTCCATTTCTTCTCCCATTATTTTAACTCTCCAAGAAATGTCTGGTTTCATCTTCCCACATACTCACTTAAAATAGCATTTTGATCTTCCCTTAGACTAGTATCCTATGGTTAGGTGGACACAGTTGTCTTAGTTCCTTCTTATATATCATAAGCTCCATCAACACTTTAGAAACCACAAAAATGCCTATTATAAGGGCATAACATACTTACGGTCACTGTCCAAACTGCAGCCAAGCTGACAGATTATCATGTATTTCAAAGGACTTTTGATCAAGTCCTTATTTTACATGTGCACTTGAATGAATAATAAGGATGGTGGGAGGAAGGGAAAGATTAATTATATCACAGAGCTGGTTAGTTTGGATATCTCTTTTTCTGGCTAAAGTTTTCATCAAAAGTCGTAATTGGACCTTAAGGATCTCAGTTCTTGTTGTACCAGCGGGTACACGCTGATAGCTTCAGAAAGAAGTATCTGTATGTCCTGGTACATAATTTGGATTAAAACAAACTGATACCTTGTAACTATCTGTTCTACAACAGGAGTGGAAATCTTCGTATTTAATTTGCTAAGTCTTCTGTTCTTTCCTGGTTGCAGCAGCCAGTGACTAAAGTACACTGTGTACAAACAGCACTGTGGAAGAGTACATTGCCACATTGCTGGCAAAATGCTGATTATTGAATTTTTATTAAAGTTCTGACATTTAGATATATCTTAACTTCCAGCTTTCAGCACTGGAATTCATCTGTATTTCCATGTATCTTTATTCTTTCTTTGGACATTTCATGATTTCCCTTGACAATATAAGGAAAAGGAAGCTGTTTATACACACATCAAATCCAGAAATTGATTCACTTTCTCAACAGAAACATGAAATAATAGGATGGTGAAATTGTGAATCACATATTCTGTGGCTTTGAGGTAAGCTGATAAAGTCATAAAATGAAGCTCCCTGGAGAGATCGAAACCCAGCAGGGCATATTAGAGCATATTTTCTGAATAGTTTCTCATTTTTTGTCCAATACAATATATGTTTTGAGTCAAACTTAGAATAATATGATCACTTCCAACATCATCACTTACTGATTTGATTGCTTTTCAAAAAAAAAAAAGTCAGCCACCAAACAGGGAATTTGCAAGTATTCCTCCAGATATAACACAAAGCCTGCCACCACCAAGCAAGAACATTTCATTGTTCTCATTCCCTTGAAGCAGGAAGCGCACTAGCTATTAGATATGAAGTGGCTCAAAGTCATTAGTATTTCTCTTTTTCAAGAACCATTTTCCCCAGCATTTTAAGGGCAGTCAGCCAGGAACATTTGCTGTGCGACAGACATCTGCAAGAAATGTGAGCACATACAAAATTCCAGCTTTCTGACAACTCAAGCTAAATTACTGACTTTAAGTTTCAATATAAGCTTGCTGCTGTATGCAGCAGAGAAAGTACAAATAGAGTCCTCTGTCCTAGACATACTAGTAGACACAGCTAAAACAAGCTACTGCTGAAGCAAGACATTTTCTTCTGCTTACTACTGTACTTCTTTTACTAATTATTCCTTGAGTTTGCTGTACCTTCTGCAATACTGTGATGGAAAGAAAAATTGACTAGTAAAAAGATCTGAAGGTCTGCTTAAAAAGAAGAGGGTTCTTCTACAGATAAATTTGATACATTTAGGTAGAATGAGGGATTTGACTTTTACTAAATAAAAGGTTTAGCACTTGAGGCATGGAATATTACAATGTAACAAGGTGTGTCAAGCTCTCTAGCACTTTTTCTGGATGATGTAGATGAGAAGACCTCATAAACATCCAGACCAAAAGGGAGATATGACCTTGAAAGTAAAGAAGAAAAATCTTGATGTGATTTCTTGGGAAAAGGGCTTCCAGACAAAGAGAAAGGTCTCAGAAGGCTGAGAAATGTAATTATAGTAGCATCTTCTGTAGGCTTGCAAAGAAAGACATATCCTTACCCCTTTAAAAGCACTCGGCTATTAGTCCATGACCTTAAAGTTTGTTCAAAACAACTGGCTTTGTGGGAAAGATCCTGTGCGTAGACAGAAAGTGCAAGCTGGCACAAAGAGAGCACACCACAGTAAGTCAGGGAAGGGAGTGTGCCAGGAAAGATCGCTTATGACAGAGAGAAAACGATCCAGAACCTTGGCACTAGACAATATCAAACAAAACAAGCACATAGAAATAAATTTGTAAGTTGAAAGTGCAGAGATTAGAGCAGAAATTCTCCAAACAAATGAGGTCACCCATGCTGGAGATAGGGAGGGAGAAATCCATCTTCTGTGGGAGTTCAGCTGAAAGACGGAGTGGGAGGAGGAGAAACCCCAAATGAGATGTAAGAATGATGAGATAGGGAGGACACAGCCATAAATGCAAAGGGAGGAGAAAGGGTCAATGAGATTGGAGTAAAATGAAAGTGAAGTGCTTCAGAATGTTGTTATGGTTATTGTATAAATTACATATATTATTCACCACTCATAGAGCCATTTCAACAACAACTGTATTATTGAAATCAGTATAAAACTGTTGAGGTGCTCCACAAACACACGCTTGGCTAAAGCACCTGCCCTGCAATGCTCACCATCAAACTGAGCTTGGTACATCTCATCCATTCAGCCATAAATAATAACTGCCCAAACCTCTGCCAGATTGGCACTATTTCCAAACTTCAGCTATATTTACACACCCACAGTTAGCAGCTGACAAGTCATATATGAAGAAAATTGCCTCTCTCTAAAAAAGAGCTCCTGTCAGAGCTGCTGTGTTCCACATGGAAATAATTCAAAGGAGTTGTCACCAAAGTGCAGCTATACTCAGAATAGTTACCATGACAGACACTTTTACTCAACAGACATATTCCAGTACTTTTGCAGTACTTTTGTTCAGTTGCTGAAATAAGTACCAGAGATAGCTTTTATTTCTTTTTTTCTTTTTTAAAACTGATTATAGCTCCGTAAGGTTAGCATAAAAAAACCCAACAGAATCAGAATGGAGTCAATAGGTCTACCATGAACCAAACTGTTCCCTGAGATCCAGGCAACGTCATTAAGGTAGAGCTCCAGATATGGGCAGATGGGCATTGCTCAGGGATGGCCCCTGCCTACTTTATTGGTAAGCATCGTTGATGCCTGAAAAGACAATAATGGGTTGCTCTAACCTGAGTAGTCTCATCTGTGCCTTGGTGCAGCAAAGCTGGTTGAGAAGGGTAGACATCTTCTTGCCTTTCAATAGCTGCCACCTTCACACCCAATGCTGGCAAGAACTGTAGTTTCTCTTCTAGGAGGTCTCTCTACATTTCCTCTTTCTAAACCTTCTTTTCTTTTCCTCCTTGAGAGGACCAAGAAGTTTGAGGAAGCATCATCGGAGATGAACGGGGAGCAGAGAGATGCCTGTTATGAGCTGGAGTGAAAATCAGATGCTGGTTGGTGACCAGACAGGTCTGTAAATCCCAGGAGATGAGAACACAGAAATGTATATCCCAGAGATGAGGATGGAGAGGGATTTTCTACAGGGAAGAGCTACTGCCTTTCCACTCCACAGCCTTTCTGAAGCTCCTCTCTCACTTTGCCCAGCTGCTTTCAGCCACCTTGCTCAATCTTTTCTCAACCCAGAGCTCATCTCTGAGCAGGATAGGTCATGTCCTGGTGCCCAGCTATCATTTCCAAGGCCTCTTCCCTCTTCTCTGCATCTGGAGGGCACCCTGCTACCACAGAGCCCCAGGCTTCATCTGTAGGGCCAGGAAACCTTGCACCAGTCCTTCACTACATCACTGTGGTGGACAATTGAGCAGGACACCTGTCCCACATCTCTTCAGATGGGCAAAGAGAAGGAGAAAAGAGGATGTGCCTTCTTCAATCACTTCGCAGATATTTACAGTGACACGGCACTGGGCATGGGAGATATTAAAATACAGCCACACCACACATGAATTTTCACTTTTTCAATATTAATTCTGAATGGAAATCTTTATAGTTTTGCTTTGAAGATAATTTAAGTAACAGCTTTCTTCCCTAATCTAAGAGAAGGGAATACAATAAATGTCACAGTAATTTTAGTTACTTACAAAAACATTTGTAAAGATTTTAATATCATCCACTACATTTGAGCACTATCACCCTAAGTAAGTGAATCCATAAAGAAAAGGTTTTATTATAAGGTAATATTAACCTTGGTGAAATCATCAGTATTCCTGAATCATCTTCGCTTTGGTTAACGGAAATACTTCTTCCAGATAAACCTAAAATAAAAAGATTATATGCAGCACTGAAGACACTGCATGAATTTGGGATACTTACAAAACTTTGAATGTACTGAAAGCATTACAATGGAATAAAAATATCATACTTTCTTACATGCCAAATATGCTGTCTCAAAACTCAAGCAGCCATTTTTCTCACAGCACCATCTCACAATTTCAGACAGTCAGTATGAATAACTGATATTATACCCATATATAACTTGCATTATCACAGTTCATTTGGGAACATGTTGTGACGCAACAGCTTTCCACTGCTTCTTCGTCTGTGACAAAGCGTCACATCAAACTTTCCCATTACCAGACTTGAAAGAGACTAATTTCTGCACTGTAAGCAGGAGTGACATACGAAGCTTGCCACACCAGCTTTTGGACTGCACTGTGTCACAAGTTATCATGGCTGTAAAACAGGCTGTTGGAAAGAAAACATGGTCAGAAATGCTGTTTTGCTGAATGGCATGCCCAGTAATGCTCTCAGCTCTAACACAATGCCAAAATCCACAGGATCTGCAAAATTCCCACTCTGACACCACTACCACTAGCCAGAGGAGTCCTTGTCAAAGCGTCTCATCTGAACTCTGCCAGCGGGACATATCTTCTGCACAGTTATTAAGCTGTCTGCAAGTGTAACTCTTCTAATTTTCTAATTCTTCTAACTCTTCCTCTTCTAATCCTTTCTAACTCTTCTTCTAGTTCTTCCTCTTCTAATTTTTCAGATTCAGGGCAATCACTCAAGGGGTTGGAGGACTCCCAGTTCATCTGCTTGCCATGTAGGCAGAGGGTGGCAGAAGAGAGGGGAGACTGATTAACTTATTTATTTACTCTAGTCTGGCATCCCTTCTTCTGCAAACCATCCAGTTCCTGCCTTGTCTCACTTTCACAGGTTTCCTAAGCTGTGATAGAATGATATGGACATAATCCTTGTCATGTTTTCATCACTTTCCAAAAAGTTCTCAAGAGCACCAGTGAATATTGTCCAACATAATCAGACATTGAGTAATATGAAGCTAAAATAAGACAGAGAGACCAAACAATAATAGCCAAGGCTCCCTTCCCCAAATGGAGCCAGCCACTGAATTGAATCAGATGTACAACACGCTTCCACAACCAGTATCACACCAAGTCCTCCTCATCCTACCCAAGAGCTCTAGTATGGTTTGTCTGTTGTTCATTCTCCTCAGATGCTGTTTCCTTGCTCATTTTCCTCCTCACCTTCAAATGACAGCTAATAATGAGAGCAAGCATGCCCACAGGCTGTGGACAGGAGGGGCTTTCAGCTGTCAGGAGGAAGCGTATCACTTTGTTTTAATCTATTTGGTGCTCTAAAATATGCACTTCTCTGGCTGGCTTGTTCACATCATTCAGCCAAGAAATCAGCTGAGAAACACTCCTTGCAGGCTGCAATTGAAAAACAAACCACACAGCATTGCTAGTACCTGGATAAACAGCCATTAATTATTTAGGTGTGCATGCCAGCCCCAGTCTTCCTGTCTCTGAGGTGCTGCTGGATGGGGAGGCAAGACACGTATTATGGGCACCGCTCTAAGTGGGAAGCACTCAGTAATTTTGCAGAAGAGTGATGCATGCAAAAAGCTTAAATGCCACCATTGAAGGTTACACCAGTCTTTATTAAATTCTGAACACAAGCAGATCTGTGCAATAGCAGAGAAGCTTGGTCTGGGGATTTTGAAGAGAAATGAAAGTGTTGTGAATTGCCTTACTGGACACCCAGCTTATTCATATCTGGTTAAGTAACTCTTCTACATTCACTGAAAATGTACCTTGTCATAATACAGTCTTAACCAACGTAGTTATCCTCACTGCAATAGCAGCATGTTAACAAAATCTGAATATGACAGGATAGAGATTGCTGAAAGACAAGATTCAATTGCACATAAATGAGGAGTGAGCCATGCACCCAAGCTCACACCCACCTCTAGATGAGCAGTGATGAGAAGGGAGATGTCCGTGTCCCCCAGGCCAGTGCTTCAACCTTTGCAGCACATGTGCTCACCCATTTTTAGAGGTCAGGCACAGGCACGGAGCTACTGGCTCAAGCCCGTTAAGGTTCACCATTCTTTGCAGAACAGTACTGAAAAAATATATGACCAATCTACAATTTTCTGCTTCTGAAACCCTTATTATACACTTTTGCTGTTGCTTCTTCTTCCCTCTACCCCATTACTTTTTTAATAGGGACTACTACACTTAACGTATTTGTACATCTACACAACAACTGACCTATATTTTCTATAAATTAGAAAACAATAAGGAAGCAAATAGCTGCATGTGGTTATTATTTCGTATCTCTAGCCAAGTCTTTGCCTTTATTATCTGCACAACAGCTCTGTTGGAACTTTTTGATATTCATTTTAAGTCAAGCAAGTATTAAAAAGTAGCTGAGACAAGTTCCCTGTCAGTTAGACATTACGTCAGCATGCCCTCTCCACAAAGGATAAAATATTTATTATGATTAATACAAAAGGCATTACAGATAGAGCATTTCATGAACATCAGAATAGATTAAATTTTAAAATAATACGACACCTAATAGCCTTTCCTACTTTGGGATCTGAATGGCTGTACTGAGGGTCTTTTACCATGTTAGAAATGACAAAAAAATATATTCCTATATAGTATTTGCATATAGGCCTAGTCTGAAATGCGAGAAAAAGGCTCACTAAATTCAGATTATGGTCTTTTTATACTCACCACAGGCAGGAAATCTTTATGCTGCATTTCATATCAGCACACACTGCCCAGGTAACCTGGAGCCCTGCTTTCATTTTATTGATATAATGAGAAGCAATAACCCTTTGGCAAAGATCATCAGACATTTTAGTCCTCCTTGATCAATGCCATCTGAACTTAGTGTGGAAAAGCTAAAGTGTGGGATGGAGCTGTGAGAAGCCTCCCTAAGACCCTCTTCCCCCATGGCGTGGCCCCTGTATTTGTACTCATTTCTTCCCTTGCTGATTGCCTATGTTACAGGCCTGGGCCTACCAACTTGAATTCTGACCTGGGATCTGCTCTGTTGGCCAGGCTGAGGCACCATGGGACTTACAGGGGACAACACCATCCCTGTCTGCTTCCCTTCCCCATTGAGCACAGGGATGTTTGTTCCAAATTTCTGTAATGTCTTAGGCTCTGCTGCTCACTTCTTTTTTCCCCTCAGTGAAGGCTAGCAGTTTTTCAGACTAACACTTTATGGAAGGCTGGATTAGAGATACCAAACCATAGAATCACAGAGTGATTTGGATTGAAGTGACCTTAAAGATCATCTGTTTCCAATCCCCCTGCCCTGGGCAGGGACACTTCCCACTAGATCAGGTTGCTCAAAGTCCCATCCAACCTGACCTTGGACACCTCCAGGGATGGGGCATCCACAGCTTCTCTGGGCAACCTGTTCCAGTGTCTCACCACCCTCTAAGTGAAAAAAAAAAAATTCCTAATATCTGATCTAAATCTACCTTGTTTCAGTCCAAAGCCGCTACCTTTTGTCCTGTCACTACAAGCCCTGGTAAAAAGTTTTTATCCATCTTTGTTACAAGCCCCATTCATATATTGAAAGGCTGCTATAAGGTCTCCCTGAAGCCTTCTTTTCTCCAAGCTGAAAGTGTCAGGAGTGTCACAGGACAGTGTCCATGGAATGAAGCAGTTTTGTATTCTGACCACAGTCCAGTGCAATCTTTCGTTTCTTAGGGCTGACTGAGCCTTAGAGCCAGATTGCATCCATGGCCCTTAGGATGGAGAGCTGTTTGGACAGAAATGGCCAAGTTTTTCCAATCTGTTCTGGTGTGATGAAAGGAGAAAACCAGAGTTTGAGTAGTTTTGGAAGTGACTAGCTGGCAGAGTTAGGCTCTGCAGGATAAGCAGGGTGATATCTGTTCCAGACCACAAATACACTGAGGAAAATGCTGATGAAGGGTTCCTTAAGCATCTGTTTATACCGTGTAGGAAAGAAATCTGAATTACCATGGAAGACTTCAATTTCAATAGCATGTGCTTCAGGCTTTGTGCTGCCTTGAAATGACAAAAAAAATCTACATAAGGACACTTCTTGAACTCGGTAAGAATTGCATTTAGCTTGCAGGAATTTTATATTACACCTTATCTTGAAAGATAACATAAAATTTACCGCAGAATTAAAAATTAGCGTTACTTCTTTATGAATGACACCATTTGCTCATTATGTTTCCTATTCACAAACAGGATAAAATGAAAACAAATATACCTGGCACCTTAAAAGGACTCGTTTTGCAATCCTGTGAACAATTAGGAGCAAATTCATCTGGGAGAAACAGTTTGTTTAGGAAAAAGATGAAAGCTGGGACCTGTTCAAGAGCATTTTTCTGGAGACAAAAAAGCATTAACATTGAGAAAAAGGAAACCTTGCCTTAATTGTCACACAGGATTACTAAAGTTAAAGCACCTATAAAAAAAACTATAGCAGGAGACAAAGGGAAACGGATTGCAATTAATATACATTAGATGACTGGGGAGAAAATGATAGAAGACAGGGAAAAAATATCAATATTCTGCAGAGTGAAAAGCCAATAGCAACATTCTAAGTGTAGCTGGCAGAAGAGGAATCTCAGCAATGGCATTGGTCCTTTGCTGGATGGAAAAGATAGAACTGCCAATAAAGATGCAGAAAAACTAAAAACATTCAATAAATGGATCTGTTCTGCCTTTGGGGGTTAGAAGAAGCTCTTCCGAAGTTTACTTTTCCACAACAATTATGTCTCTTGCCAAATACACTTTCTTTTTCTACTTCTGTGCTGGTCTATTTGGATTTTCAAGTGTTGTTTTGATGATCAGCACTTCTTTCTTTATTGTCTTGTACAGTGTTTCTTCAAATTGAGTTTTGATTCTCTGCATTACCATTTCATTAGTGAAGTCCTCTACAGAGAAGTCATGCTGGTTGCATTCTTAGGAGATGCCTTAAATATAGTCTCTATCACAGCCCTCTACCTACTCCTGCAATGTAGGTGCAGTTTCCTTAGCATCTATGATGTTTTCATTCATGCTTAGCTATGATAAATACTTCACTTACTCTCAGGAGTTTAGAAACATACTAAACAGTAGCTGTATCAGCAGTTTTACACAAAAAGCTGGCTTAGAAGGTTTTGAACCACCAGCACCGATTTTCAATTAATCCTGGAATACTGGAGAAATTCTAAAGCACTGGAAGAAAGCTAAAAGTAAGTCAATTCTTATCAAAGGTAAAGGGAATGACCAAGGTCTGCACAGGTCTATCAGACCATCATCAGTCCCAAATAAAAACCCAGAATGCTAGCTATCAGACTTAAATGTCATACAGCCATTGTTAATCTTGACCAATCAAATTTCAATGATGACAGAGATTTCCTGAACAGAACCACAGAAAACTGTTAATGGATTTGGTCTAAGCTAAAAAAACATCCTGTAACTAGAGTCAATTTGAAACAACAGAGAAAAAAAACATGAGATATTTCAAAACATTTTTTAAAAATGTAGCCTTATTATTGCTGTTTTGCAAGATTTTTCCCATCATAAGTGTCCTCTTAGCTTACATTTAAGTAGAATAAAACAATAAAGTAAATAATAATAGAGAATAGGCAATATAGAAATAGACAGGAATTGCACTTGGTGATCCCTGTTGGTCCCTTGCAACTTGAATACTCTATAATTCTGTTTTATGAATTTGGAAGAATGATTGCACAGGAAAAAAAAATCCCAATTGATGTATTATGGTATCTTCTAGAATACGATGTTTTCATTTTTAAAACATGAGTCCTTAGCACATCTTTGGTTCACCTTTTTNTTTAAAAAAGCATGGAAAAAAAGTCCAACAACATGCAGTTTTTCACTCCACCTTACTTATTCATGAAGCCTAGAGCTTTTAGGCATAGGGCACAAAAAATATATTTTGTGGACTGCTTTTATTTACTTGTTGTACACATTTGTTGTGGATTCACCTGTGGAACTACAAAAACATCAAAGCAATGAAGGCAAGCAAAAATGGTGAGAAATAAGTTTTGAGGGGATATTTTGGTGCATAGAGTCATTATTTTGCAATAGTCAAGAATTAATCATTCACAATAAAGTATGCTTCATGACAACAAATACTTTGTGGAGTGTTATCCATGATAAACTTCTGGAACATACGTCTATATTAAGACAGAACATAACACTGACAACTAATGTACATGATGAGTTAACTTTTTTCTTTCTAAGCTTCAGTATGCTGAAGATTTTTCACTTTCTCAGCTGAAATTGTCTGACGTATCAGTCATTCAAAAGGTGATTTGCAGCATTCAAAGGCTGTGTTTAGGAAGCATTATTTGCCTGTAAGAGCCACAGAATGCTAAGCAGATTTACAGCCTTGTACATAAGTTATCCTTGCTAATCTTTGCTTAAGAGTAAGTTGAGTCCGATACGATGGCTAAGCAGCTTTCAGTATTGTATTGAGTTACGCTTCATTGCTCACAGAGCTATTTTTTTCTGTTAAATGATCAATCTCAATTTAGGTATTGGGGGAAAAAGAAAGATGAAAGTGGAGGAAGAGAAAAAGGTCCTAATCTTCTCTCGATCCTCTGTAAAGCATAACAATTTCCTGATACACCAATGTGCTGTGTTGCAGAGAAGTTCAGTACATTCACAGCTCACAGCACTGCCCTACAACTGTGAAAGTCACTGATATTCAGGCTATTTACGATCAAATACTTTATATTCTTTAGCTGTTCCTCAAAAATTCTCTCCTTGCAGAAGGTAAATACAAAGTATCAAATTCTACCTGCCTGTCACTGAATGCATGTAATTTGTAGGAATAGGAAAAGTTTTCGGCGTTGACTGATGTATAAACTGAATTACAGTCTGCCTCTTTCACGTAAAGAAGCTCAGACTTCTATTCTTAGCAAGTCATATAATAAAAAAGAAAAATAGTGATAATTAAAAAAAGAAAAAAAAGTGCTGTTTTACCATTTTTAAAAGAATACTGCTCCATATAGAAGAAGAAAAAATAAGTCTAATGAATGACCTCCCTACTTGTAGCTGCTCTGGCAAAAGCTGGAGGTCACAGAAGAAACTTCACACCTGGGGCACATCTGAGCGCCCTTTGGGCAGTGAAGACACAACTAACTGTCAAAGCCAAAAGTCTTTTTAACAGTCTCCAGAAACGAGTCGTCCAGATCTCAGAGCAGCTAGTAAGAGTGTTATCAGCTGCTTTCCCTTGCTAGCACATCAGGGAAAAGAAGCAATCTCTAAATGAGCTACAGCACCACTTTTTCATATCTCCATGGATCATGCTCGGCCCCAGATTATCCCGTATACAAGCTGGCGGGCTGTGCAGAGCATGGGAAGCCAATGCACTGCATTCCCTCCAGGACATAATACAGCAAACCCTGCCAACTGTTCATAAGACTACCAGTCCCATCTCTGCCTGACATGAAGAAGCCATGTCTGACATACCATTCCTTCCTACATTCATTGGTCAACTGTTCTGGGCAAACACCAGGAGGAAAAGCCTTACCAACATAAATACTACGGGACAAACTCTGAAGCCTCTATCTAAGAAATTCGTATAGAAATATCACTTGGGGCAGTTTTATATCACTGGACACTTTGCAAAGAACAACCATCACACACTCAGTTGAATGCCAACAGACAATGGTGGACCTGTCAAATTCTCATCCCATCACCTAGCGTGTGACACGCTGAGGAGACCCTGAAATCAGAGCCCCTATATAGCTCAGCTCACTGATAACTGATCTATACGAGATAGCGTGACAAAATGTGAACAATAGTGCTTGACATCCTGCACGTTATCACATTCCAGATATTCCAGATATGTTTGGATAGTGGAACAGAATGACATAAAAAGAAATTATATGGAGCATACTTTTCTTTCCACGTTAGGCAAGTGACATTGTTTTGGCAGCTCAGGCTGACACAGTAAGAACAGTATCCTATGCATTTTCTAATTTGAAGAGGTACACCAAACTGACAGAGAAAAGTACTGACTTCTTTTATTTCTGTTGGAGTTGCATGTATTTAAATGCCAAGTGCATTCAATTTGGTTGTCCTTGCTAATAAATAATCTCATATACTAAACCCCAGACTACCACATTTGTTTCTTCAAATGCAGAAGACTTCTTTCCCTTCACCTAAATTTTCTCAGTAGATTTAAAATAAACAAGAAATAAAACAAGAATGTCCTATAACTGTGATTGATTTCTCTTAAGAGCAACAACTGATAAACACAGAGCTATTTCCAAACCACAAACTGATAGCACTCTGGAGCCTCTCGGAGAAACAAGTGGCTAAAGCACAGACATTGCAAAGTCTCATTTGCCAGTGATCAATAGCCCTGGAAAATGGCTTATGCACAGAAAAAGCTTTGCTTCCTTCTCCATTAGGTGCCTGCCTACTCTAGCAATTAGTCCACAGAAAATAGTGGAGAGGAAAGAGGAGAGTCCTCCTTTTACCTAGGAAAAAAAATTTTGTTTTCCCTGTCAGAGTTTCTTTTCTTTTTTTTTTTTTCCCAAGATTTCCCAGATTTTAAGTGCTTGGGTGTTTTGTTTCTTTGTTTTTCCCCACTTCTTTTGCAGCTCTAACCTCAGCCTGAGAAAAATCTAGATTTCAACCCAAATGGCTATTTTCCTATTTAAACATATTCAGCTCCTGGATTGCTTTTCTTCACAACTTTTTGTTTCATGCCTTCCTTGCTACATTTTCCTGAGGAGTCCCTGTTCCCCTCTGCACCTCACAGGAAATTAATGCTTCAAGATTAAGACCATCACCAGGGCTTCTTCTCAGTTAATGTTGTCAGCACACAGACTGTGTCCCACCACCAAGTGTGCTGTGGTTGTGTCCCTGTGGTCTTTGTCAGTGGAAGCCACTGCCATTTTATCCCCTTGCCACACACCTGCCTTTTGATGTACGCAATCTTACGTCCAAACAACACTCTAACTACATCGCAATGGATGAGCTGCATATGCGTTAACTCAGGAAGTCATTTGGTAAAATTAACATTTAGAAGCAGGCACCAGTAGTTATTTCACACATTATTAACTTATATTACAATTCAAATAAGCTTACAGCTGGCAAAAAAAGTCTCTTCTGTAAAGTGATCTCAAACATAATAGGCTTAATCAGAGATAAATTAAATTAGTCAGTCATGCATACTACAGCATATTAGCACTGAGTAGTTATTAAATACATTTTCTGTTATCAGTTGTGCAGGCAATATTGTAGGCAAACAAAGTGCATGAGAAATCAGTAAATAAACTTTATGTTTGGGAGGCTGCATGTTTGACATTTCTCGGTTTTTATCAAAATGTTACACGATCTTTACTCCTATAACCGGCACCAGGTTAAGTCCCCATAAATGATTCGGCTTCACTCCCAGGCAATTAGCCAAAAGCAGAGCAGACAGAACTAATGAATACCTAGACAGCAGATGTTCAGCGTGGTTTTGTGTTTTGGAGGGGATTTCTTCCACGGCAATTTTCAGAAAGAAAAGAGCATGCACGAATGAGTCATAGCTGGTACACGATTGATAAAGAGTAGACAAGCAACATTTCTATTTGTTATAAAATTAATCTTTGTGTTTAGGGCTTTTCAAAACTTATTTTCTCCTTCGCTTCCACTGCTACTGTTTGAAAAGGTCTTGCAATTGTGGGCAAATATTGAATAGCATTGCTCTTGCCTTGCTGTTACCATAGCTTCCTTTTGTATTGCTGCTATGGCAGCTTGCAGTATCACCTTCATCACCAGCTAAAAATCTGTGTGAAAAAGAAAGCAACACAAACTCACTCACACTTGCTTTACAAGAGGAATCATTACTTCTGTGATAGCGTCCTAAAACTGTACCTTGTTCTTTCATCAATCTTTCAGCAGCCTATCAGTAAAGGACCTGGATACATCATAACTTACAGAGCCTGACCCAGAAGACTTGAGAGCACATCTGACATTCTCTTATACCCTGCACATTTAAAACTCAATGTAAGGTGACAAGAACATTAAGCTGCCCACAGAGCAAAATGTGAAACTAATCAGTATCTGTTCTGAGCCACAGGTACAATAATTGAAAATTAAAGTGCCTGTGAACTGCTAGGGCTGGCTGCATCAGAAAACAACACCTCAAAATGATTAATGAAGACGAATGTATGCAACTATTTCTATTGACAACAGCTTCAGACAATTTCAGACTAAAAGAATAACACCATAGTTCTCATTTATTATCCTCTAAAGCTTGCCCCTTCCACGGATCTCCTGTTAGGAAACCTACAAGCAATCATTGGTTAAAAAGGGTGTTAATTGGAAGCTCCTTTAACACACGGACATGGAAAAAATAGGTCCTCTATTGCACCTATTTTAACCACAGTCTGTTCAAAGCGTGTTACGGAGGACATAAGTCACCACAGTGACATTTGACATCAGGTCCTTCACCTGAAAATACTAAGGCAACCTGTAAAAGTCAAGTGACTCTAATATGTGACAGCAGAGCTCGAGAGACCTCTTAAGAAAGTCATTCATGGCAGTATGGTTTCAAAAAGTACCTTTCTTCTCCACATCCATCAGTGACACAGTCCACTCACTTGAGCAGGCTGTCCTAACATACACCGTCATGGATGGGGCCTGGGGCAGCAGCCCTGAACCACACAAGGGGAAGCTTAGAAAGTGGAGGGGATTAATCTACCTATTTATCTAGATATCAATGTGAATTAAGTCCCAAGCAGACAAGATGAAGCAGTATCTATTTTTAAAGGGAATTTGTTGCATTGTGAGAGTATCCTGACTCCCATGGCACGTAGGGCTTTCACAGTATCTGTAATGTCAAAGCATGTCAGACGCTTGGGGTCACCTCGGAAAAAACTTTACAGAACAATGGGTAACAGCGGGGCTTGAAGAAAAAGAAAGGCTTTGCTACTTTGAAGGCAATCTAAAATACAAACAACAAGTCTTGCATTCAGAGCGTGCCACAACTACACAATTATACATATATACAGAAACTAGGGAATGAAGCTAACCCCTGTGCCTTTATCATCTACAGATGCATGCAGTCATGCTATCCATGATGCTGCATCCACTTCTACACTCTCTTCCCACACACTTTCCACTGCCTTTTCTTAGGGAGGTTGTGCTTAATCTGTTTCAAGTCAGGCAAGGCTTTTAACAAAAGCAGTAAGAACAGTTTGCAGCAGACAAGCAGAAATTCTTCACGTTTGTTTATTTCCATTTCCATTAGAAGTACTATTTTGGATGAAAATGTGCTTGTGATGATGCAGCTGTCTGAAGGCAGGATGTTCTCACACATTGCATTTTCTATTCTTTTCAGTTACACACAATGGAAAAATACAAAGGATTATTAAAAAATCATAGACATTTAAAATTAAATTGTGAAAGAAAGACTATAACAAAGAAATGTGTCTGTGTAGATACAGGTTTACTTTATAAATTTGGGCAATAAATGTGGCAAAGATGGAAAATTTAGTTTAACATATAAAGAATAGGAAATCTGCCTTTATTCTCTAGTTCTACAAGAAATTTCTTGCATGACCTTGGAAAAGCTCTGAGGAAAAACAGACAAATTTTCTGATTTTGGATACCATCATGTACAGGAGAGAAAGCCCGAGCCACTGTGAGACACTTCAAATAGGGCTTCCAAAGATGCTGAGACCAGAATTTAGGATGATTTAGTGAACTGAAAATTGGGTGAACAGCCAGGCCCAGCGACACAAAGGCCAGCTGGAGGCCATTCACTAGTGGTGTATGCCAATGGTCGATATTGGGGCCAGTGCTGTTCAACATCTTCACAAATGATCTGGATAATGGGACAGAGAGCATCCTCAGCAAGTCTGCACAGGTTGCAAATCAGGGAGGAGCGTGTGATACACCAAATGATTATGATGCCATTGAGAGGAACCTCAGCAGAATGGACCAAGCTCAGACGCCAGGGCACACTACAGGATGACTGTCTGGAAAGCAGCTCTGCAGCAAAAGACCTGGGGGACATGCTGACCATGAGCCAGCCACATCTCTTTGTAGTGAAGACACACAGCCTTCTGGGCTACATCAGGCAGAGGGTGATTCCTGCCCTCTGCTCAGCGCTGGTGAGACATATCTGGAGTGCTGGGTCCAGTGCTGAGCTTCCGAGAACAAAATAGATGTGTACAACTGGAGAGACTCCATCAAAAGGCAATAAGGATGATGAAAGGACTGGAACGTCTTTGTTGCAGTGAGAGGCTGGGAGAGCTGGGACTGTTCAGGAGAAGAGAAGGTTCAGAGGGATCCTATCCATGAGGATAAATGCCCAATGGGGGGAATAATGAAGACTGAATCAGACTCTTGTCAGTAATGCTCAGTGATAGGACATGACACAAAAGGCACAAACTGAAACACAGCAAATTCCAGCTAAAAATAACAATTTTTTTAATTTTTTCTTTCAATGAGTAAACACTGGTGAAGTTGTCCAGAGAGGTTGTAGCATTTCCATCTTTGAAGATATTCAATATTGTTCAATAGAACATGGTCTGGGGCAATGTACTGGAGCTGACCCTACTCTCAGCAAGGAGTTGGACCAGATGCTACTTGAGTTGCCTGTAAGCCTCACTCTTTCTGTGATTTTGTGAGGATCTGCCAGCTCATAGAATTTTTGGAAATGAGGTCCAAGTGCTTCCAAATTGCATACTCATCCTTTGCAAATGTCAGCGTCCGTGTCAGGCTACAAAAGATTACACAGAGCCAACTTACATACATCCACTCCTCACCATTTGTGGCTGTCTTTACTGTGGCTACATCTTTTCTTTGAAGGGAACTAAAAATGCCAGATACCGGTCCTCTGGTCTGCAACGGGTGTAGAAGAAACCCCATCTCCTCTTCTTTCCTGTGCAGTGTTGGGGTAGTTGGAGAGGGACCACAGAGATTTTCTTCTTTACATGGCAGGAAAAGAGTTTAGCTTTCTCCTTTTTCCAGGTATCTGTGGAGCGGGGGAACTACTGATTTTTATTGCTTAACCGGCTTGTGTCCTGGACCTCTTCTGGCTGGGAATAGGAAGGAGAGGCCACAAGGCTTCCACTTTTGCCCAAGATGGAAAATTAAAGCAGTAATCAGAGAGCAGTTGAGCAGAGATCTCACTCATGGATTTTGTGCAGACAGTTACACAACATAATGCATATGTGAGAAACAGAAAAGAAGATGGAGTTGGGGAAACATGGAGAAAAAAAGTGACAGAAAAGGGGTAAAAAAACCACAGAAATGAGGACACAGTGACAGCAGGCATGGAAGGAACAACACAAAAAGAGCACACTCAAAGGTACAACAAGCACTTGACATCTGTTCCACTTAGAGAAAAATATAAAGAAAGGAAAAACTAGTTGGCTTTTATCACACTTTTTAGAGCATCCTCATCTCAGAGAGTTAGGTGTTCTGAGGTGCAATTTCATAAGGTCTGTCAAATGTGCCACATTCACAAAATCATGATGTACAAAGTTTGAACTACAGGTTTTTTTTTTCCTTTTTAAAGCACTGTAAAAATGGGCACTTTCACAAGTACACAGCCACGACCTACCAGCCATCACTGCCACATGGTTTTCATTAAGTAGCACAGGAATAAAAATCCCACTAGAGAAAAAGAAAATCTGATCCTGAACTTCACACTCCATCATCGCTGGAGCTCTCATGTCATGCTCAGAGTGGGATAACAAGAAATAGATTACAAAGCTGTGAATATTCACTTGATATCTTCCTCTTCCCTATTCTGCCACACTCCCTCCGCTCTCTTTGCTTCCTTAGTCATAGGATAAGACTTACAGGAAGAGATTCTTCTCCCACACAGATGCTGCAATCTAGATAGTCTGATTTCCATTATTCAGTTTGAATCCTGTCGCCTCTCTCCATCCATCCTCACTGAAACTAAGATTTCTTAACATTCATTCCCCAATGTAACTCCCTCATTATTCACAAGCATATTACCGAATTCATTTTGCACATGTTCTGTTTCTCCTACCCTAGCTAAAGCCTCTTTTAAAGAATATCTTCACTTCTTAAATTTTTCCTCTACCCGAGGGGAATACTTCATGTTATTAACTATATATTTTTCAAAATCACCTGAAACACTCCTCAAAACCTCACGTTCTACTTTTCCTATTTTATGTCTGACACGCCTCTACTTTCAGATTCAGGAATTATAGAATACCCCAGGGCTCAGATAAGAAGTATTCAGTGAAATATTGTACAAATGCTGCAAGATAAAAAAATCCACTAAATAAACAGGGCCTGGACAGTTCATCAGGACCGTAATACTCACAGTCTCTTAGCATAAACAACAAGTAGACTACTCTATGCACACAGGTTTTATTGTCTGCTTGCAATGACTTTATCTTATTTTCACTATTAACAAAAAATATGGATTTGGGGAGGCATAAAGTGGGTTTAATGAAGAATTTTTTAAACTCTAATAAAATGATGGATCTACTAAGCAAATGTATTGATTTTGAATGTGGTGAAATAGTGAAAACCACTGCAAGGTCCATGAATATGTAGGTAGGCAAAGGTAATACCAGGATTTCCTTTCACAAGCCCAGTTTTTCACTACTTTCAGAATTTGGCCTGCAAACTCTCACTGTAGACTACACTTGGCACAGAACACTTCAGCCTGGGACTATCTTCTTGCCACAAACAAATTTAGCAAACAAATCCAGGCCATTTTTATGTGCTTAACAGTGCAAAAGACATTTTGCATGCTTGTTAGTGGCCTTCAAAAAAAAATGGCTTTGATTTTTAAAAATACAAAACTTGGCAAGTGATAAATCCATGAACTGCACAGTCTATTCACTTGGGGCAGTCTGAAGGGAAATTCAGTTAAAAATAAAGAATTTGACTTTGCCGCTTTATTTTTTTTAACAAGTTACAGTTCTTTTTATACGTGAGGCTTTTGAAAGTTATCCCATTTCTCCAAAGGAGATTTAAAGCATATTTTAGCACTCCTCTTAGCATACATTCCTTTAGCCATGCAGCAGCTGTAAAGGCACATTGACTTGATGACACTGGAGAAAAATGGCCCTCATGATCTCAGACCATTATTTTGCTAATCTGCATTGCCAAACTCAGTCTCAGTGCATTTTTAGCATTGTTATAAGAAATGGACACTTTAATGTCTATGTTTAGACACACCCTTTCTGTCCACCAGTGAGTTGGCATGAATTGTCTCACGTACAGTGCAAACAAATGTTGCTTTACAAAAAATCCCAGCTCTCAAAAATCAAACTGGGATCAGAAAAGGAGGTGGACATTGCTCCACCTCCATCTTCAAAGGACTGGACATTACTTGTACTCCAACTACCCTGTCAATTTCACTACCTGTGATCTCTCTGACAGCTGTGCAGACTTTCTGGCTTCAGCATGTTTGCATAATTAAAAATAATTAGAATGTAATAAACAACCTTTTTTGCTGCTATGGAAAAGGAAGAGAAATCAGTTTCCTCTCTGGTTGTTAACTCCTATGCACTCAATAAGAATAAAAAGCCTGAACTTACTGTAGACACTGAAGTGAGTGGATGTGAGTGAAAGAGGGAAAGGACACCTTGTAATACATGTCATTTTACCTGTCAGAGTGTAAAACACAAATAGGTACCCAAACCTCCAGCTCCTGCACAACAACAAAAAAAGCAGATTGATTCCATGTCACTGCCATTAACTGCCCTTTTTTTCTGCCTGATTCTGCAGCAGAGGCAGCAGAAGAGGACATGAGCCTATATTCCATTTACTTATTTCCCATCCCACCCATAATAACACATAACCACCTCCTCTCTAGGTGCAAGCTAAAATGCCAGCTTTTGTGCTGGGGATAATCAGGTATAAGCACATGATCCTTCTTCTGCCACTCTTCAGTTCAAGGGCACTGACCCTGGAGAATTATTATTGAATTATCACAAAATAATTCAATATTGCAGGGACTTAAACCACTACAAATTAGACCTAACAGAGCTCATCTGTCTGCGAGGCCTGAACTCTGGAGCACTCTGTAAGTACACCTTGTAAGAAAGTATAGTCATTCTCCTGCAATGGAGAGAGCCTGCAGCTATAGAAAGAGTACCCAGATGCAGCTGAGTTTGCATTTAAGCAGATGGGAGCATGTCAAATGTCATTGATGGGAAAATGTGGCACCAGAGAGGGCAGCTTGGAGGATCGACATCCACCACCATACCACTGCAAGTCCTTATATCTCGTGTATCTTTCTGACTCTATAGCATAGTTTGGGTGGATGGATGGACAGATGTATGGATGGATGAGAGTTTTTTGAGACTCTGGGACAGCTCTGATGACTAAGATTTATGCACATGGTGAAAGGAAGATGGACAGATGTTAGCATCCCCAAGCAGATTTTCTGGTGGTGGGTAACAGCATATTTAGTCAATGCTAAGAATTGTTAAGACTACTCGAAAAGGGGTTTCTCAGTACAGAAATAGGATACATGAGGAGTATTTCTGAAGAGCTCATGGTCATGCCCTTTGGAAAATCCAAGATTCTCAGAGGGTGGCTGTGGCTGACTGCTCTTTAGTGTCACATGAAGGATTAATCTTTGTGGTGAGGTTGGACTGGATTAGGTGGTTTGTTCAGGGTTGGCAGGAGAGTTGTAGCAACCAGTGCCAAGACTAGAATAAACTGGAGCACAGCTACACTGAGATGAA